>JAJJHQ010005984.1:0-16602 GCA_021223825.1 Drosophila ironensis
TCGATTTTTCCCATAATTTTGGGGTGATCACGAATTAAAGCTCTTTTTGCGATTAGAGCACTCCTTCACCTAGTTCTGGCCGTTTAAAGTTTTTTCAGTAATTGTTTGCCATATCTCGGCCAATTTTTATCCGAATTTGAAGATCCATATCTTTAAATCATCGTGGGGAGTCCAATTATCGATCCCTATCACCATTTTTTCAATTCGCTAAGATCCATATCTTAAAATCATCGTGGACCTTTGAATTCGGATAAAAATTTACCGAGATATGGCAAAAAGTTACTGAAAAACTGTATAACATCTCTGTATAACATATTGTATAACATCTGCATACGATCAAATCGACGCGTGGGACGCGGATAGAACCCTCGGATTATACTAAGATATTACTACTCGAAACACTATACAAAGTACTAATCGACTTAACACTTAAGCGTTCCAGTCCTAATTCTAAAACAGGTAATTTAATAATGGTTTGGTTAGTATTTTTTGGTTAACCCTTCCTTTGCAGATTGTTCCGTCTTGCTCACATCATGAATACTGAATAGGATTCCTCCTACCAAAAGTACTGGATAGACACGCGGATTACCCCCCGATTAAGTGCAGTTCGCTTATCCTGATCTAGACCAGACATGCACAGAAACACTGCACCTTGATAAATTGGATTTTAATTTTAAGGTAATTATAAAAGGAATCTTCTCACAATAATATACATTTTTTTGCAGTATTTTCACGTCGATGGATATTATGACAGGTGGTGATACACAACTACACACTCAATTAAAGTAATTATAGAATCATATTTATCTTAACAATACTAAAATAATTTGTCCTTCAGCTACAGTTTCTGTGGTTCGGCATGGTGAGGATCCCGTTCTTTGAAAACCACGGGGCTATCGCCAGCAAGGATCTTTGGCGCATCCTTGCTGCTCTTCGTATATTCTGCGCTCTTCTTTACATGTTGCGTTATATCTTGTTCAATAAAAAAGGCTTTACGTGGTAGTACCTGATGGCTTTTTTCTGGTATTTTGGTTCAGCTTGTGGGCTCTAGAAATAACTTTCCAATCAGCAGTCGCTTTGCAACCGACAGAAGGTGCGTAAGGTGTCGGTTCTTTAATCGCAGGTATGACTTATTGGATGTGAGTTCGATTCCAAGCGAGGGAAATAATATTTCAATTATATATTTATTCTTTTAAATTGTGAAATTAAGGGTCTAACTTAACTATCAAATCAGACGGCCGTCGATCGTAGACTGGCATGGCTCAGTGCGTAAGGTGTCGGTTCTTAAAACGCAGGTGTGTCTGATTGAACGCGGGTTCGATTCCAGCGAGGGCGGACTTAATATAATAATTATTATTCAATTAATTGAAAAATCTGGGCTCAATTTGCATTTGAGAGATCGCCTATGACATGGGCTCGGTGGCGAAGTTGGTTGAGGTACCTCGTTTCTCCAGGTCGTTGCGTTTTCTGCGAAGGTCGAGGGTTCGATTCCTAGCGCGGGAAGGTGGTTTATTTCTCATGAATAAAATAAATTCAAATAATGTTTCAGCAAATATGGAACACTAAAGTGCAGTGTTCCATGGCGTATGAATATTCCATGCAAATTGACAAATTCTACATGCGTAGAATGTAAGTAAACACACAATATATCTGGGAATATATGCGCAATCACAACATATTGTCCTTAATTAATTATTTACTTTTTTTTTACTTTACCCATTCTTGACATTGATCGAGTCAAATTTAACTACAGTTTCGGAACTACTGCTACAGTTGTAGAGCAATTGTTATACCGCTAAAATAAATGCCTAAAAGCATGCAATAAAAAAATCAAAATAGCATTTGAAGCAGCGTTAAATTTTTAAATGAAACAAACGCAAATGTTGCACCTCTCTGCCAAAGGGACTCCGATCCTTGAATGGCGCACCCCTAAGGACACGTGGAGGGAATCCTTAGCGATCGCGGTCCCAACTTTATCGATTTTCTTAATAGCCGTTGCCAAAAACTGGCCCCAAAATATGTTCGGCAACGATCGTGGAATGGCAACGATCGTGGATTTAAGGTTATAGGCACATAAATTGTGTTTTTTGTCACTCACCGCAGGACGGGAAGTTCAGGGAGTACCGGAAGCGCTTCTGGTCGTAGAGCTGACAGTTTTCATTGCCATTGCAGGTCTTCGCCCACACCAAACTTAATCGGCCCCGGAATCAATGCGAACAAGCTGATCATCATCAGGGCCAGTCCCTGGGCGAAGGACTTGGCCTCGGTGGCCACGGCCCTGTAGTTGACCAGGACATTGCCGACACGGCCGGAGGAGCCGAACCAGTTGAGCACCATCGACGTGATCGAGAAGGCCCAGAAGGTGCTGTTGCAGTTCTGCATGCAGATTCCCGGCCTTACAATCTCATCCCCGGTGGATCGCCTTACCCTGGACAGCAGCTTCTCCTCGAAGTCGTTCTCGTCATTGAGAATGGGCACGTCTCCCAGCAAAAAGTCTCCGGTTCTGGAGTGGGTTCCAACAGTTTCAGCAACCTCTCAGCAGCGTTGGCTGTGGGGGTTTTGCTGGCCAAGCAGCTGCAGTCCTCGTACAACTTGGTAGTGGCGTTGTAGCCGCGACAACCTGCATGGCAGGCTGAGAAGAATGTGGTGTCCGTGGCTCGTGGCAGACGGGAGTGCTACACTACACTGATGCCGTCACAGGAGCAGTTCGAGTTGCAGGCGTTCGTGGGGCTTTGTCTGCGGAGAAACAGTCTCGTTAATCATATCCCCTTGGACTTATGTATTACCCTGAATACTCACTGTCCCACGTGGGTCATGGAAAAGGTGTCCGGACAGTAGAGGAAGGCATAGGATATCTGGCCCAGCATATAAATGCATCCCACGATCACATTCCACATTAGCACTTTGCTGAAATGGGGTTTCCTCTTGGACAACACCAATCCGGAACGGAACCGATGAGGCCCACCACCATGATGATCAGCTGTTCGCATTGATTCCGGGTTTGTTTCGTTTAAAATTTTAACGCTGCTTCTTCAAATGCAGTTTTGCAATTTTTATTGCATGCTTTTAGGCATTTATTTTAGCGGTGTAACAATTGCTCTACAACTGTAGCAGTAGTTCCGAAACTGTAGTCATATTAGACTTGATCAGTGTGTAATGGGAAAAGTAAAAAAAAAGTAAATAATTAATGAAGGCAGAATATCCAAAATTGTTATTACACTTTGCGCATATATTCTGCGCATGTATATTTGTAGATCAAAGAACAAATGTCAATTTGCATAGAGTATTCATACATGTAGAGAGACCTGTGAATTTGTAAGTAGAATTTGTTCCATATTTGCTGTAATCATTATTTGAATTTATTTTACTCATGAGAAATAAACACCTTCCTGCGCTAGGAATCGAACCCTCGACCTTCGCAGAAAACGCAACGACCTGGAGAAACGAGGTACCTCAACCAACTGCGCCACCGAGCCCATGTCATAGGCGATCTCTCAAATGCAAATTGAGCCCAGATTTTTCAATTAATTGAATAATAATTATTATATTTAGTCCGCCCTCGCTGGAATCGAACCCGCGTCCAATGAGACACACCTGCGTTTTAAGACCCGACACCTTACGCACTGAGCCATGCCAGTCTATGATCGACGGCCGTCTAATGTCACAGTTAAGCCCTTGAGTGATTTCGCAAATAACAAGAGAAATCCATTGAATTATTCTAATTTATAAAACAATTTAAATTGCACTTATAATGTTTTTTAAATTTAAATTGCACTTATAATGTTTATCTTCTCTGCTCACATTCTTTGGGATGTTCTTGACTTTTTGGTGTGGTATTACGGGCGAGATCTGGACATTGACGGCGACAAGGAGGCCAAGGAGGAGGAAAGGGCCAACAGGAGGGACCAACCCATTACTCCGCTTTTGGCCAAGAAGGCCCAGCCGGAGGAATACTTATAGGCGGAGGCACAGTAACCACCGCCCATCCGTGATACTCAATTCTAAGGAGTAGATTCATTCATGAATAGGAAGCATCCAAGTTCCAAGAGTCATGCACCAAGTTAAATACAGCACATTCCTGGTGTAATATAAAGGAGACAGGGTCGAAAGTATCTTGTGAGCTTGTATCAGCTCGAGCTCTTACACTGTGGGCGGACCATCGTTAACGCTTTCCAATAGACTGCAAGACCAGGATTTTTGAGTGATCTTAACGCTGATATATTGGACCATATCTATAGTACTTCTACGAATTACTTTTTATTTTTCTTCACAACTTAAGCCTATGCTATAAATCGTATATTCTATGCATCTGCGATTAGAAATTCCATTTCATTAGATTTGCCGTTGAATCAGATATTTACAGTGCTCTCAGGGGAGATATGAGGAAGTGTGGGATGATTGTTTTCATGTTTGTAGTTTGTAGAGCTGGGATTTACTTATGTATTGTATTCGTTTATTTCATATATGTATGAATTTTATATTGTTTTTTTTTGGAAGCTGCGCGCGTGAGCCATAGCCACCATCTGGTGTGCATATCACAAAGTGTTCATCCCCGTTGGCGGGACATGTAGTCGATTGCATATCAGGGAATCAGGTGCGTGGCTCTGCCGCGTCTCCTGGCTTTCGAAACGGAAACGGAAGCAGAGGTGCCACCGGAAGCGGCTGCCGCTGATGCGGAAGTGGCCGCATTAGCCGCAGGAGACGGAAGAGCCGCCGTCGGTGGCCTATAGGTGGGCAGGTCTATGAACACGGGCCTATACTCCGGACTCTCGGGTCGCATCGATCTCGACTCCGTCTGCAGCACATTCGTGTAGTAGTTGACCTCGCCTGGCTGCGCCTGCCCCGCGACCGACTCCTGGAACGTGCTCGCATCCGTCGCCGGGTCCGCACCCGCACCCGCACCCGTCTCCGCTTCCGGCTCCTGCCTCTGCGACCGGGCCCGCATCAATCGGAAGAGGTTCCGCTGCTGCACAGCCGCCGATCGGCGCGTGGCCTGTGAACTGGGTCTCCGCCGCAAGGAAGACGTATTGAGGAAGGCCGACTCCTCGTAGCGAGGTATGTACCGCGGCTTCCGCGACTCCCCGGCCCGCACTGCCTCCGTTGGCGTTACGTTGAAGCCGAAAAAGCGGGGCGCCTGCACGGAGATCAGCGGCAGGAGGGTTTCGCGCGCATAGCGCTCCGCCTTCTGAAGCAGCTCGCCCAGCCGGAAGGGCAGCAGCTGCACGGTCTGCGGCTCATCCGGATCCGGTGACCGGCCCGTGCCCACCTGGGCCATCATCTTCGGCGGAGTAGCCTGGGCGGCTGCCTCCTGGACAGCCCCCAAGTCCAGGTCCTTGCCCTGCTTCGACCGCGGAGTGGTGGCCTTCAGCACCGGCTCCACTATCTCCGGCCGACTGTCGCTCCCTGAGGCACCACCGGCCGAGGAGCCGGAGCTGCCCAGATCGAAGTCCTGCAGATTGCGGCCCTTGTTCACCGCCAGGCGGCGGTCCTTGAGCACCGGCTCGAATATCTCGCCCGCCGAGTCGGAGAGGCTGCGACTGCTTTCGGCAGCCTCCGCGGTCTCGTTGTCCAGCGAATTGCCCACCAGGATCGGCTGCCAGGGCAGCTCGTCGCTCTGCCCGAGCGGGTAGGTCTGGTTCTGGGCCAGCTTGAAGCTGGTGCCCAGATTGAAGATGTCCTTGCGCTGCTTCACAGTCTCCACGCCGTCCACAGCCGACTCCTGGACACTGGAATCGGGCACATCCGTCGCGGCACCTCCTGAGGCTGGACCTTGGGGGGCTGCCGCAGGCGGTTGGGTGGTGTAGGCGCCGTAGTCCTCCTGGTTGTCCAGCTCACAGTTGCCGGCCTGGAGCCGCAAACGGACCGGACTCCCGCTGCTGAGCTTGGTGGTGGGGCGGCACAGGGAGTGGCTCCGGCCGAAGCTGTCGGTGAGCACCACCTTGTCGATGTCCCAGTGGGGCAGCCCCTTGCTCAGCCAACCGCTGTAGGACTTGTAGTGCAGGCTGAGCGTGGTGGGGAAGCCCAGGGCCGGATGCGGCACGATGATCTTGGAGACGATGTCCCCGGCAAAGAACTCGGCGTCGTCCTTCCTGCCAGTGGATCGCATATCGTAAGTACTCCGGGTATGTTCTAAAGTTTGTTGGCTTTACTCACTCGGATATCTCGAAGGTCTCGTTGAGGCCGCCGTCGCCCTCGAGGATCGCCTCCAGTCGGCCGATGGTCCGCAGGGGCAGGTCATTGAAGGAGTTGAAGATCTGCAACTGGAACTGGTGGGCGCAGAAGGGCTCCTCCTCGCGGGTGAGCAGGTAGAGCTGCCCGCGCCCCGTGGACCTGTCCGCATAGTAGCCCATGTTGCCGCATCGCGGCACCCCCTCGGCCAGGTCCTCGTCGTCCTGGGCGCAGGGGAAGCAGCGTCCCTTCAGAAAGTCGTCGTAGCTGGCGCAGGGAAAGGCCGGGAACAGGCAGCGCGGAGCCACCGAGTCAATGAAGAACTTGTACGCCCGCCGGTGGTTGCACAGCGATCGCCCCTCCTCGTCCTCCGCCGCCTGGGCAGCTGTGTGTGGCAAAAAGGATATATCAACAATTCAACAATTATATCGTCTCAAACGCCGTGGAAACTAGTTCGGGTGTACTCACACCAAATGAAATCGGTCACCGCGCCCACAAACAGATTCGAGCAGCCCGTCTGGACGCGCCCGCCGTTGGGATAGTAGTCCACGTGGCCCATGGGCTGCCAGGAGCCGAGTCCGCCCAGGATCAGGTTCTCGCCGTTCGAGTGGATCACGTCCACGAACTCGGCATCGCTGCTGTCCAGCCGGACCTTCGGGTGCTGGGCCTCGAAGAGCGGCCCCGCCGGATCCAGGCCCGTGATCCTCGAGAGGCCGGGCAGCTCGGCGCCCGCGAATCCGGAGACATGGGCGCCCAGGCTGAAGCCGATGATGTGGGTGCGCATCAGGTCGAGGCCCTTGTGCTGCTGCAGGTTCCTCAGCAGCATGGCCAGCTGCTTGCCCACCAATCGCGTGTTGGCCGCCGCCCTCACATAGTTGGGGAATGTGGCGCCGTTCTCCCAGTCCACGCAGATCACGATGCAGTCCTCCTAGTCGCGAATAACAAGGAATTCAAAGTAGATGGAGAGTTGCAGAAGCCAGGACAACTCACCACCGCCATGAGGGCTGTCTTCATTTCGTAGATCCAGACATGTGGGCAGGCGGAGCCGAATCCGTGGACAATCACCCGAACGGAGAGCTCGTCAAAGCCCTCCAGGTCATCGATGGAGGGTGTGGACTGCTTCTTTTGGCCCCCCGGACGTTCCGTGGTAGTTGCGTTGCCACTGGAGGCAGGTGCCGATCCTCCTCCTCCTGCCGCTCCTGTTGAGCGACCACTGCCCTCCGGTGCACTGGTCACAAAGTCCGCATCCCTTTTGCCGCGAAAGGCATTGGTCATGTTGAGGAAGGAGAGCTCCATCAGCGGTCGATCGGAGCGCTGGCGGGTGGAGTAGAAGTAGAACTTTGTGTTGATCTCCTCGGGGGCGGAGGGCAGCATTTCCAGGTAGGCGAAGGGGCCGGAGTCCTCGAAGCATCCCAGTTCGCCATAGCAGACCCGCTTCACCGCCCTCCGGGAGCGATGTCCCTGCCGGAGGCGCTCCTGCTGGCGCTCCTCGCAGGCCCGGATGGAGTCCTGCACCGCCTGCGACAGGGCCGTGAAGTTGGCATACGAACTGAGGTTGGCAGCAGCGGGTGAGGTCGCGGATGCGACTTCCTGGGCATGGGCTGCAAAAAAACCAACAGAGAATGGATGCGGGGCTGAGTCACTCGATCGTTAGGAAAGAAATTAGCCAATAAATTCGGTTCTGTGCATGGCGAGCACGTTCGCACTTTGGATTTAACTCGATACGGGGCTCTCCAAATGGGCTGGCGATTCCGATTGATTCCGAAAAGATGACACTCGTGGACACCACCCAGGCCGAGCAACAAACAAATCTACTTTGGTGCAGCTTGCGGCCAAATCCTTCTCTTCCACCCGCAAGAAATAGTGACAAATTGACAACGATTTGAAATGAAATTTCTTTAATGACAACGCGTGAATTATTTTAATGTTAATTTCCCGTCTTACGTTTTCCTCCTCCAGCCATACGAAACGCACGGCATGCGGATGACATAACTGCTGCCCCATTCGCTTGTATGATGGATCGCCGGAGCGTGATTGCGTTTTTAAAATACCTAAAACACCTCAAAGCCGCAATTGCGGCACCCCAACCAAAGCCTGCCACACGCGCAGTCCCCAAATAGGGAATGGGGAAATAGTGGGCTTCAGAATGAAATACTTTGCGCATTTCAAATAACAAATACCTATAGATCAATTAAATGCTGGAAGTGGGCCCAACCATTCTATTTGTCATGACACGTGTAACCGCGAATCGAAACGATGACGTCCCAAGTCTTTAATATTGCAAGCAAATTATTGAGTTTTTCATTCACTCGTCGGAGGACCGAGGATAAAATTTCCCTGATCCATTGCTACAAAGTTCTGATCCATTGCGGCAAGAGTTCGAAGTCAAAGAAGGGACGGATGACGTCACCCGGCATGTGCCACGGCATGCCGTTGCCGTCCTCTATATTTCTAGACGTTATTTTGCATGCACGTGTGTGACGATCAGCGGACCTAGCGGACTGAAAATAATGCCTGTAGCTTTTACCATTTCGGAGATATAGATATTTTGCAAATGCGAGGGCGGAAATCCGGGAATGACATTATCTGCGTAACTATTAAGTTAAACGGACCTACTGCAAAAAGAAATAGCTCTCCAGTTCTTATTTTGTCCAACTAAGTCGAAGAAAATTCAGTTCAAAATATGAAGACGGAAAGGGGCGTGGCATAAAATAGAAATAGGAAATAAATCTGCATACATATCAGACCAAAAAAATAAAATAAAAAATTGTAGAACAATGCAAAATGCTAAGGCGGGCCCGCAAACCCCCATCACCCAAACCCTCTATCTACCCCAGGAGAGCCACGGAGGAGTTTAAACATCTAGTACGATGATTGAAATAAACTCTTTGTACGCGGACCAGCAGGGGTCGAACCCTCGTTGGAGCTTGGACCGAGAGTCGAGTTCAAGGAGCTTTAGCACCTCGAACCTCCTTAGCTACCGATAATGCATGAATTGATATGCTAGCTTAAACTAGAGTCCCAAACAAGTCCCTAAAATCGCATTTGAAAAGGAATGAAATTAACTATTAACTAATTAAAATATATTTTACCGGTTTGACTAAAGCAGGCTCAACTTATTTTGTTAAGATTTATTTTTCACAGACTACTACCGTCTGCGATACATGGACGCTTCGCTAGCCATCAACAAGTAGCTGAGATGATCTCTTCAATCCATGGCTCAGCTCAAGGGTAAATTAATCTTCACTCGACACTTGACTTTATTGGATTTGCCGTCACAAGAGACGCGAAAATACACGTTGGAAATATCTATATGTCTCTATCAAATATGTGATTTTAAAGCTGAATAAAATTGCAAGTTTGGATCCTTCATGTTTCTTATACAATTAAAACAATTTGTAGGTTCTGTCTCGTTGGCGTTGGTCTCATGTGGTTCTCCAGAATATCAAGCTGACGCTTTAACAACTGATTTAAAAATGAGAATATGTGATTTAAAATATACGATTTTAGCAAAATAAACTTCGCACAAGGGCTTCAAGTTTGGAAGCTTCATGTTTCTTATCCTATTAAAACAATTTGTAGGTTCTGCCTGGACTCGAACCCAACCAAACATAGGTAAAACAAGGAGGGCCCGATCCTGGAAGGCCACCTGAAGTTTGGCGCCAAAACACCTCCACGAAATATGAAAATATCTATTGATTCCTTTACTCAATGATGACCCACATTGAGGGCAATTCTTTCCGGTGTAAGCTACGCACGTAGCCTGGTCTGGGGCATTGATTGTGCAATCAGTGGCGTGAAGTGGATCGCCAGTCGTCTTCTCAATTGCCAGCGTCCCCGAAAACCCCCCCACAAGAGCCCCACAAAGCCACCCACACGAAGTGGTCTCCGCGTTGAAAGCAAATGCTCGTTACTGCTGCGCCGAGCGCTGTGCAAATTAGTTAATGTCTGGGCAATTAGTTAATGGAGTCCACGGGGCGGATACGTACTATATACTCGTACGTGTGGTATGTACTCACCGTTTTCAGTGCAGCATATCAGCAGCAAAACAAGACAAATCACTTGGCTGGCAGACGACATGTTTGCGCTGTTCTACAGCGATCTTCATTGATCGAAGTGCGACAGGATCTCAGATTGATTGATTATGGTCTGTGCACCTTTTCACCTCTGCGAGCCAGCGAGCATGGCCCGGAGAGTCGCAGTCACAGTCCGCCTGTGTTATGCGCCTCTGTTTCGCTTTGGTAATAGCAAAATATACAATAAACAAATTCACTTTCACTTATTTGTGAACCTGCCGGGCGACAATGCGGCAAAAACAAAAACAAAAACAAAATAAAGTTAAAGGCAAAGCCAAAGCCAAAAAGACGCGGCCACAGTCAAGTCAAGTCGATGGCTTTGGACTGGGGTATGGGTATGAGTTTTGGGCTTGGAATCGTGACTATATCTATGGCGCTTTAGTATAACCAGCCACTCCGTCGGCTGACTCACTGACTGACTTTTGCAGCCAAAAAGGCAGACAGACACTTGGCGGCGGCGGCACTGCGCTCTCCAATCCTCGATTGCCCGATGGCTGATTGAATTATGTGGCAGATGCAGCAGCTGTGGCATTTATATCGTTTATGTGCTGTCTCTATACATTTGGCTTTCTCCGAGAAGGGAGAAACTCAACCTCCAACGCAGACAGACTCCCAGACTCCCAGACTTCGTCACCGACTCCGTCTCCGACTTCAGCTCCAATTTGCGACAAGCGGCATTGACTGATTGATGGCCTGATTGATGGCTGCCGATCAGTCGTCTGAAATCAGAAAAAAAAGCAAGCTCATGTGAGTTTAGAGGCATGCACTGCGCAAAAACTGCGGGTTTTAACTAATTATTACCAATAAAATATGAGACATTGAAAAGATATTTTATGGTTTCACAAAGAGTCGAACCTGGGTCTTCAGGACACTTAAAAATACCACATTTCTTACAATTACCTGGTTCGCCAGGATAACAAAGAAAAGCCCTAACAGCTGAGCTACAAAAAGTGAAGTTTTGCGAAGAATCGGTGTCTATTAAATATGCAATTCAATCAAAATAAATTAATAAGTTGGGTCCTTCGAGCACTTGAGCCCCAAATAAATAAAACAAGTAAAAACTTATATAATCGAGTGTATCGACTATACCCATAAATACGCGCTTCTACATGCATTTGCGGATTTGAATAAATAAGGTTTTTTCATTATTATAATATTAAAATTGTGGGCGCAACCAATTTTCGTAATTAATTAAGTGAGTTTGTTTCTATGGAGAACACATTTATGACATTTTCGCGGGCAGAAGTGGGCGTAACCAGTTGATTTTTACAACATAAATAGACATTGGCTCTACCAATGTAATATGCGTACCTCTAGTACCTCTAGAGTTAAAATTGTGGATGCCACAGAATTTCGTGGCTTGCGGAGGTGCGGGGGGTGGTAGACGATTTTTAAAACAAATTTGTACTGGACTGGTATCACAAAATTCTAAAAATGCAATTTGTTTTTCTCTATCTATTATAGTCTCCAAATCAAGGCGTTCATACGGACGAACGATATGGATATGGCTAGCTTGATTCGGCTGTTGATTCTGATCAAGAATATATATACTTGTAAGGTCGGAAACGCTTTCTTCTCCTTGTTAAAATAACATTTGTACCTTAAGNTTTATATAATAATTCATGGTATAATAATTTATATGTCCCACAAGAGCTTAAACAATTAATTGTACAGGCAAAACGCCTCCCCCCTCAAAGTCTGTTTGAATAAAAACGATGGCTCAAACCTAGCTTGGGATTGGGAGAGCCTCCCAAATGACTGGCATTTTCTGCCAGTGCACGCGCTGGCCATTGTATAATAAGCCGGTTGCAGTGCCACCCAAACAGGATGTTGCGCATGTGCGTCTGGTGCGATGTCTCCTCGCGGCGTGCATTGTCTCTTGGATGTATGGCATGTTGGCCGCCGTCCCGCTGGCCATTGACCTTACACTTGACTCGGACTTGGGGCATTCTGGCGCGGATCCGAATCCGAATCCGAGTTCGAGTCCGAGTCCAAGTCCGAATGCAGCCCGACCACTTTTGGCCGCCGCACATTTGGGTCAATAGGCGGGAAAAAACCAACAAAAACAGAAAAATAAACAACAGGCAGACAGACAGACAAACGGCTTGCGTTGGCTTTTAGCTAATTTGTTCAAAATCGGCAGCCAAACTGCACGAAACAAAAACACGGCAAAAAACACCGAAACGAGATGGTGCCAGATGAAAAGTGTGCGAAGGGCGTGACTCACTTGTGGGAGATGTGACAAACGAAAGTGAAAACCTTTGGCCAAAAACCACAAAAAAGCCACAAAACCGACACCGAAACAGAGACCATAATCGAAGCCATGCTCGAACCCACAACAAATAGCAAAAGGCAACAGCGAAACTGTTTCCCTGGCGATTCACAAACCTACTATACGTATATCCCACAATCAACAACATCATTTCACTTTCGTTGGCTGACTTTTCGTGATCTATTAATTAGCATCCGATTGTGCAAGAGTGGCGTTTGAGAGGCAACTCGGTTTTGTCATCGTTGCGGCAATTAACACCCTGCAATTGCATCGAAAGCTGCCACCAGCCGCCAATCAGTGTTTGTGACCAATCAACGAGACGTAACCACCAATTAGCATTTTGATTCTTGGAAACATATCGCCGAAAGCGGCTAATTGGCCACCGGATTTGAATAAATCTTCGATCTACTTAGCCAATTCACCTGCTGCGGCGCATCCGTCTAATGAATCAGACTTCCCGAGCATCTTAATTAACTCAAAGAGGCGATCCGATTCCGATTCCGCGGTCATTATCTCTGCCCGCGGGCCATTGTTCGCGCCCTTTGTTCGTGCGAACATCCGATGCTGATGGATCCGATGAAAAGTAAAATTAAAGCGCGAGTACCGTTAAGGAATAGAGGTTGACAGGTGATTGAGGCACAGCAAAAAAAAGAAAAAAAGGCCAAGAAAACCCGTCAAGAAACAAAGCTAGCGAACTGAGAAAGCAGCGACAAACATCACAGACGTCGTCAGCATCAAAATGGAAAGTAACGCACAAGGTAATGCTTCTTGGGAGACTTTCTGAAGCTGAAGTTGAAGCTGAAGCTGAAGCTGAAGTTGAAATGGTTGCTGGTTCGGTGGCTTGGTGGCTTGATGTTTCGGTGTTTTGGTGGTGCTGCTGCCGGCCAGCGCTTCCACTTTCAAATAGATTAACCCAATTTGGTGGCTCCGACGCTTTCCGCTGTTCATTTTCGCGTTTGCCGGCTAATTCAGCTCATTACGAAGAACGAGTGTCTGTGATCGGTGCACTCAGAGCAAATTCTATCCTCATGGCAAGCCATCTCCGGCTATAAAATAGCAAACTCATTGAATTTCTTTCGGTGCACACTTCCCCCCACATTTGAATGGGGGCTGGTGAAAAGTGAGACGAACTGAGAACTGGCTGGGAAAGTCTGCGCAAATCGATTGGGAAAACCGAACCATGCCAAAGAAAAGCGCCGTGCCGCGTGCTCTCAGGTATTTTCTACCTTCTGCCTGAACTGTCCATCCAACTTGCCTGTCCGTCTGCCCGTCTGTCTGTCCGTCCGAATGTCTCATTTAAGTCTGGGACGTGAGCCAAGCGAATGGCGGACAATGGTATTGCCAAATGCCAAATGCCAAATGCCCAATGCATTGTCTTTGCCGTTGCTTTTGATTTTGTGCAATCGAAATTCGCATGAAGCGATTTGATTGATTTGTCAAGCCAGCGGACGGACGACATGGCGGCAATAAAAACAAAACAAAGCAAAGCACAGCGCAATAGTCAAAGTTTAGACTCTGGATTGGGGGCTGCAGAATTCCGGGCCAGTTGGGGCAACCCCAGCTGATTTATGGCTTTCCAGCTTATAATTCAATTGCAATTGCAATTGAAATTGCAAGCTTACCAGAAAAATGCCAGACAAGATTGCGGGAGACCAAAACTGGTTGCAGGGCACGCGAAATTCGATCAGTTTGGGCGTCAGCCAAAAAACGCCACTTGCCAAAACCAAAGACTTAGGCAACGAACTTGCCGCCGAGGTCTTTGAAAGTAAGAAAAACCCCGAAAAAAACTGACTGACTGAAAATTTCCTCAGCCAATTTTCGTATTGCAAGCGGCGGTTTCCTGTTTGTTACGACGCACCCCGCTTGCAAGTAACAAAAATCAAACGAAAACCAAAAAATACAAAAAAAAATAAAGGGAGGAAGCCGATCCGATTTGAGGCGCAGAAATATCACGAAAACCAGCAGCGCATAAAATTTCCGCTCCCGTCTTTGGCTTTGGCTTTTCCCGTGGCTTTTAGTGGCTGCCTTTGCAGTTACCAGTTACCTCTGGCAATTAGTGGCGGCTATTTGTGAGCGCTTTTCGTGGCCCCAAAAACGTTAAAAACGAAAAGAACTCATTGCCGATGCAGAACACG
This sequence comes from Drosophila ironensis, assembly GCA_021223825.1. NCBI lineage: Eukaryota > Metazoa > Arthropoda > Insecta > Diptera > Drosophilidae > Drosophila > Drosophila ironensis. Next base: position 14,652 of record JAJJHQ010005984.1, read on the forward strand.
GCGAACAATATGCCATAAATCAAAGCACAGCGGCAGCAACGCTAATAATGCAACAGCAGCGGCGGCAGCAACACAATTTCCACTGCATGCAATGGCTTTTCCATTGGATAGTTGACACAGTTTTCGGGAATGCCACTCCCCACCACTCTCCCCACACTCCATACTCCACTTCCAGCAAAGCTACGAGGGGATAGATACTTTTGACAGCATCAAGTTGCCGGTTATGGTTCACAGCCAGTTGACCTAATCAGGTAGCACTGTGTATCATTTCTCGGCTTGTGAAACCTTCTGGCCCAGTTACCCAATGACAGTCACCGGCAGATGAGAATATTTCGTGTCTAATGTTAGGAAACTTTTCATTGCAAAATGCACTCGTTGACATAACGAATCCAAGCCCGAAACCAATGCAGTTACCAACCAACTCTTTCAACCATTCTAGACTCTGGCTCTGGCTTTCCTTCACACGCCATGAGCAGCTATGACAATAATATGGCAATTAAAAGAAAAGATCCAAGGCAATTGCAGGCTCTTAATTGCAGGCCAGCTTGGCTTCGTAGAACCACAAGAACTAAAGAAGAAATTTAATTTGTTTGCGCTGCTTTTATGGTCCCCTTTCCCAGCAATTATGCCTCAAATACTCGTAAAAGTACATTCCACAATGATGCAAAGCCATAGAAATTGTGATGGTAATGAGCATTCCAGCTTGGTGGTAAAACCATTCCATGGGGCCATTATCCAAGAGCGATCAAACAAATTGCGCTTAGATAATTTGAGGAAATTTTCCAGCATTTAGCAGGCATAATGCCCATTTGCATTTGATAATATGCATGGTGGTAAACGACCTTGTTCCCCGGCCAATCGACCCCGACAACAGCCAGCAATCAAACGGAGTTGATTCCAGTTTGGTGCTGGTCGAAACATAAATTTAACAGCCACTTGGCGTACACAGCAATTTGGGCTCATAACACTAAGTGAGCCGCCATCAATCGGGGCAAACTATGTAATTTGCGATCGAAACGGGGAGATACACCTCCCCGAAGGGGGGACGCACGAAAAAAAACCGTTTTTGAGAATATCAAGATGGCCAAAATGGAAGCACAATCAATGGCTTTTTAAATATATTTCCCTCGCTGCGAATGAGCTTGGAAGCTACTTCAAAATTCAGATATTTCATTGGCTTGGCGTCTCTGACATTGGTTGGAATTTTATGCACTTTAATTGTGGAGCGCGCACAACAAATCTTAGTCATGAATTTTTGGTGTTGGCCCTGTTGTTGCTGCGTTTCAACTTTAAACTGTATGATTTGTTGACTTTTGTGTGTTTTGTTTGCTGCTGCTGCTACCGCTGCTGCTGCTGCTGCTGCTGCTGCTGATGGCGACGACAATTCGTGTCAATGTCAGCATGATTTTAGTTTTTTCTCAGGTGTCGATGGCTCGGCGGCGAACAAGTTTAATCGAAAGGTGTGCATAATGCACATGCACGACGCATGCGCCTGCGCGGAGGCCAGCAAACAAGTTGCAAGAAGTGCAGCAGGGCATTAAGCGAGGCGCAAAAAAACATATATATGCATATATAATAAAAGGAACAGCGTCAGGGTGATTAACTGCCGCGAAATGCACATAAATTTATGCACATAATTCACCTCAGCTGGACACACTTGCGCCGCCGCCAGAAATGTGCACTTTTGAAATAGTTTCGCAAAGCTACGCGGCTGACACACAAAAACAGTGGCCAAAACAAAATAAAACCAATGTTAATATATATATACACATATAGATTGGTAATATGAGCATATGTACATATTTTTATGGGGCTGCTGTGCGGCTGCTTCTTCTTCAATTCGCTTATTTCGGACCCGGCTCACGGTTTCACTTGAAGCGCGTGAAAGTTGCGCTTCGGCAGCAGCAACACCACCAGCAGCAGCAGCAGCAGCAGCAGCAGCAGCAGCAGC
>JAJJHQ010005984.1:24735-49044 GCA_021223825.1 Drosophila ironensis
CTTTTTTGATATCTTTTCTATTTTGGCTGCAATGTTTTTTAAAATTTTATTTTGTTCTTGCACCAAATAAGCTTCGAACCACTGTAAGAGTAAAAGACCGTTTGCATTGAGTTTTTTAGTCAATCGGTCTTTTCCTGACACTCAATGTGAGACCGTTTCTCGATCGGGTCTTTACGAACTGCTCTTGAAAGACCGACCCATACAAAAGGTCTTCGGAAATCGGTCAACCGAAAACCTAATCGAAGAGAGCAAAAGGGTCTTGTTCAGAGCAAGACCGAGAGAGTATGTTTTTTTTCGGTTGTGCTCGCAAAGAGAGCGTAAGAGTTGACCGTTATTTGCAAGCTCTGATTACGTCTATTTTATTGACCAAGAAAAATGTGCCTTATTTTAAGTTCCTTGAAGAAAATGTTTGAAAACACAACTTATGTTATATTTTTATAATATTTTATATTATAATTAAAGTATTATTAAATAACCAAGGTCTTAGCATATTAACTTTTTTTCAATAATCATTAAAATAAAAAATATGTAACAAATTTGTGTGGAAACTGAGTGCGTCCTACCCAAGACCAATTATTTATAAAGAAAAAACATCAAATACGTTTTAGAATATAAACATATTTACGCCTGTTCCGAACGTACCAACTTAAATTATTTATTAAAAAAAAAAAAAATCGAAAAAAGTGAGTTACTGGCTGGGTCGAAAGACGGCGACCAACTGAATGCTACTTCCGAGCATTGCAAAAAGGAAAACTTTTTTGACGACCGTATTCTAAACAGTGTTGCCAGCCTATCGTGAGCAATGGATAGACTTATCGCGTGATTATGCGAGCGAGTTGGCAGCCGCAGTTGAAGGTTTTAAACTTACAGAAAATTAAGGAAATAGATCAAAATAGCTGTGCAACTCTTCTAGAAGATCTGCAAGCAACTCTGAACCACCGATGTCACCTTGCGACCAGAGAGCCATTCCCCAAGTCCTTGCCACGCTATCATTCCAGAAAACAGGGACACGGACGACATGTGCATGGACTCGGATTTTTATGCTGATCAACATACATACACTGCTGGTCTTAGGTTAGACGCACCCACTTTTATTTTAAATAAAATTCTATATTTATAATAATGCTTATTCTAATGGTCCAAAAAGCTTTTCTTATCAGAGTTCGAATCTTGTTCGAAAAATATGTGCTCACAGCTGAATGATTTGCGAAAAAATAACTGTACATTCGAAGATTCCAGAAATTTCTATGGCAATCATGTGCATGGACATGGTTAGATCGACTTGGCTGTTGATGCTGATCAACATACATACTTTATACTATAAAGTTTATAGGGTCGCTTTCTTATCCCTGTTACAAAAACACGTACAAATTTAATTTACCCTTGTTTTATTTAAGAACCGGGCATGAAAATCTAAATAATAATCAAGAAGTAGTCACGATTTTACCATTATAGAATTTATATTGCCGTTTCTAAGCTTATATATATATATATATTTTTTTTTTAACTTTGCTTTTATTTCCTGAATCTTCTCTTTCCGAGACTAACAAGAGATATATCAAATCTTATATTTTTAACTTAACTAACAGTCATGTTGACTGGCAAAGAATTAGACGGCCCTAAATCGATTGCTGGATTGGTAGGTCGTTGCGCCGCAGGCGGGATCCGCTGGATACCCGAGTTAATCCCCGAGCGAGGAAATTTGGGTGCGAAGACAGTTTTTCTTTGTAGGACTCTTTTTGCTTCTGGATGTCGCCTTTCATTGCGAGGATGCCAAGAGCCCGGTGGATGTTTTCGTTGCGAACATACAAAGATGCCCCAGTGATAGTTATGATCCAGTGGAGGCTGCTAGCTTTTAGTTTTAGGTGCATCTTCTTGCATTCGATGTGCTTACGCCAGGTTAGTCGTCTATCAAGGTGGACGCCTAGGTACGTTACTTCGTTAGCTTGAGGGATCTGCATAACGTTTTATGAAAGCGGAGGGCATGTTTGTCTATTAAGAGTAAACGTTACATGTTTACACTTTTGTTCGTTTATTTTAATGTGCCAGTCGGACAGCCACCTTTCCACTGCTATGAGATGATTAGCGAGTTGGTTTGTTGCTTGGGTTGGGCATTTGGACGACTGAGGATAGCGGTGACGTCGGCGAACGTAGGAATATCCGCAGTATACAAAACATATAGACAAGGGCCAAGTGCGCTTCCTTATGCAACTCCAGCTTCGATGATGTAGTCAACCGAAGTAGCTGCGTTGCATCTCACTGAGAATACCCTATTGTAGAGGTATGATTTCAGTAGCTTGTGGGGTGTTTGTTGCAAATACGTTTTAATTTTGTGCATGAGTCCATTAAGCCAGAAAAATAGCGCTACAGTATTCTCGCTGGCTGAGCGTATTTCGGATATTAATCTGTTCACTTGCTCGATGGTTCCATGGTTTCTTCGGACGCCAAATTGGTGTGCTGTGATAATATTGAAAGTTTCAAGATATGGTATTATGCGAGTTAACAAGCATTTTTCAAATAATTTAAACAAACCAGATAGAAGGCTTATTGGTCTATACGATGTCGGAATTGTGTGGTCTTTTCCAGGCTTCGGTATCATTATAATGATGGATTTCTTCCTTTTTTTTTGGGAAATAGCCGAGATTGATGATCCCATTAAATAGTTTACGATTATCATATCGATTGTCGAAGTAAGTAGACGTGCCCGAAGAGCACTCCGTGTGAACAACGGGTAAAACCTGAAAAACCGATCCAGACGGAAACTAGTATCCCCCGTGTGGGAAGCCTAACTGAAACATATACTTGTAGTGTGGTGCATATACCTCCACCAGATCTGTGGAAAATCGTTTTTCTCAAAGTACTGTGAAAAAACATATGCAGTTCCAAAATAAAGAAGTGCCACGCCATGAGCTCATCGAGCAACGATAAAAAAAAAAAACCAGCGTAGAAGCTCAGTGAACCAAAAAAGCGGCTTTTACTCTTACTTTTCAACCCGCGATAGCGAAATGGATAAATTGGCGTTTAAGAGCAACGCGGTTCTACTAACCGCTGAAAGCCAAAGAGCACAGTCTTGCTCACACGCTCTGCTCACTCCGACTCCCGCGTCATGGAGTTCGCAGTGTAAAACTACCCCACCAATGGAGGAAACAAATTTCGCACCAACAACTAGCAGTGCTACAATTTCTGCAACAACAGCGACTACCACTGCAATTCAAAATACCGCGACGTCAACGACCACAACAAGTAAAAAAACAAGTGGGAACGCTGTAGTCGAAATTTCTCGACAACGAGATACCCTGTACCTCTTTTCTTTATTAACAATTTCTTTGTATTTATTGTTCATACATACACACACTTCTGTATGCAAACGAATTGAAGTCTAAAAAGAAACGGATGACGTCACCCCAGAGTGTGCGGCATGCCGTTGCCTAGGGAAGGGGTGGGTAAAACTGTAATTGGTCATATCTTCTATATTTATTGTCCGATCTGTACATAATTTTGAACGTACGTGTTTGACGATCAGTGGAGCTAGCGGACTGAAAATTATTCCTCTAGCTCTAACCATTTCGAAGATATTGATTTATTACAAATACGAGGGCGGAAAGAGGCATGGTAAAACCCAAAACTACCATTATCTGAGTAATTGCTAAACGGACATAATGCAAACAGAAATTAGCTCTTATTTTGTGCACGAAGGCGGAAAGAGGCGTGGCTAAAATTTGAAATAAACTTGATCTGCCTGCAACAATAACACACCAAAAGCAAGAATTACACGTCTAACTCTTACCATCTCCGAGAACGAGGTGTTCATACATACAGACAGACGGACATACGGACATGACTATATCGACTCAGCTGTTGACGCTGATCAAGAATATATATACTTTATGGGGTCGGAGTTGTCCCCTTCTGCCTGTTACATTTGCACAAAGTTAATATACCATTTGTACCTTAAGGTACATGGTATAACAACAACTTCTAAAAGTGCCAAAGCGGCCCCGGCCACACAGACCGGAATGGATCGCTAAGGTCATCCGGCAGGCAATAAAACAAAAACTAACCACGTCCAGAAGATCGACGAAGAATCAGGCAGATTTAGTAGAAACAGATTTTCCCTACTGCAGGAGGTTGAGGAAAACCAACCAGCGCAGGACACCGCAAAAAACCCAAAGCCCTCTCCAATCTATATCAGGGAGAAAAGCTCCAATATCGTAGTCAACCATATTGAGGCGTTGATCGGGAGCGGTGACAACTTTTATGTTGTCCCGCTTATCAAAGGGAACATCCATGAAGCAAAGGTGCAAACTAAGACTGAAGAGCACTCGAATCGTGTCCAAATATCTGGACAATGTTAATAAAAACTATTACCCATACCAGCTGAAAAGCAGCAAGGGCCTACAAGTGGTAATAAAGGGAATCGAACCCGATGTTACTGCCGCGGAAATAATACCCGCCCTTAAAGAAAAGGGCTTCGTCGCCAAGAATGTTATTAACATCCCAAATAAAGACAGAAAGCCACAACCCCTCCTCAAGTTCGAGCTCGAACCAGAAAGCAAGTCGCTGAAAAATAACGAAGTCCACCCGATTTACAAGCTCCAATATCTTTTGTTTCGGAGAATCACTGTTGAAGAGCCACATAAACGCAACGGTCCAGTGCAATGTACTAACTGCCAAAAGTATTGACACAATACGTCATACTACACACTTCGGGCTGTATGTGTAGTGTGCAGGGACGGCCACAACTCCGCTCACTGCACTACAAACAAGGACAGTACCGTGAAGAAATGTGGAAACTGCGGAGGCAACCATACGGCAAATTATAGAGGCTGTGTGGTGTACAAGGATTTGAAGAGTCGTATGCGACAAGCGACCGCAACGCGCAATCAAAATCCACAGAATGCGTACAGTGCGTCAAAAACTACGCCACACGTCTTCTTCGCCAAAGCTGCGAGGTCCTCATTCGGTCCCCTAAACACCACCAACGGCTTCTCCTATGCCGATGCTCTACGATCAGGAATGGAAAATCCATTCCAGCCTTAGTCACAAAGCGCAAAACGGAAACTATGATGCTTACCCTCCAACAAAGTATGATGGAGCTTATGTCATTCATGAAAACGACCATGCAAACACTTGTTCAAAATCAGAACATGGTAATACAGCTGCTCGTAGCACAACAGTCTAAATAATATATGCAGACCCTACGAATATCAATGTGGAACGCCAATGGTGTCCCTCGGCATAAATTAGAATTGTCACAATCCTTGAACGAAAACCATATTGACGTTATGCTACTGGTGGAAACGCATCTTACAAGCAAATACAACTTTCAAATAAGAGGCTATACAATCTACCGCACAGATCATCCGATTGGGAAAGCCCACGGCGGAACCGAAGTTCTAATCAGAGAACGCATCAAACACCATTTCCACAAAAGGTTTGCAACAAACTTCTTGCCGGCCACATCGATACAAATTCAGTCAAGAAACGGAAGCCTTTCAATCGCTGCCGTTTACTGCCCTCCTCGCTTTTCAATCTCGGAAGGACAATTTTTTTACTTTTACAATTCACTTGGCGATCGTTTTATAGTCGCAGGACACTACAATGCCAAACATCCGCATTGGGGATCACGTTTAGTGACTCCCAAAGGAAGGCAATTATACAATGCAATTATATATGTGAGAAATAAACTGAACTATGTTTCCCCTGACAAAACAAAAAACATACCTCGCAATCTAATAAGTGCTAGAGCAGTCTCGGACTTATCATCACCACTCGCCTGTGCTCCTAAGGCTCCTTCAAAGCCCAGAAAAGCTCTACTCCTCAAGGAAAGGAAGTAGACCGAAACAAATACTACAAATCCAATCAACAAATCGAACAGCTCGTGCGAGAAAAGAGGCGCACGCGTCGTGATTGGCAAAAAAGCAGATCACCAGCTTCAAAGCAACGCCTTAAGGAAGCAACTTGATCACTCGACCAGGCCCTGCACCAACAGGAAGAAAATGCACAGCTGAGGTACATCCAGAATCTTTTGCCAACAAGCACAAAGTATCCTTTGTGGAAGGCCCACCCAAATCTTAGCGCCCCAATTGAAACGACCACTCCGATAAAAATCTCTTCGGGCTGATGGGCTCGCAGCGACAAAGACAAAGCTGAAACATTCGCTACACATCTGCAAAGTGTCTTCCAGTCAATCCCTGCCTCGAATTCATTCGCCCTGCCACTAATTCAACCAGAAGCTACTCCTCTGCCAACTACACCTTCGTTCCGGCCGAACGAAAAGTCATAAGAGAAACAAGTAGGAACGCTGTAGTCGAGATTTCTCGACAACGAGATACCATGTACCTCTTTTCTTTATGAACCATTTATTTGATTTTATTTTTAAATTCACCAAATTTAGGTTTATGTGTGGCATGCCGTTGCCTAGAGAAGGGGTGGGTAAAACTTTAATTGGCCATATCTTCTATATTTATTGTCCGATCCGTCCGTAATTTTGCACGTACGTGTTTGACGATCAGTGGACTTATTGGACTGAAAATTATGCCTCTAGCTTTTACCATTTCGAAGATATCTATTATTTTGCAAATACGAGGGCGGAAAGGGGCGTGGCAAATATCCAAGAATGACATGATCTGCGCAATACTTAAACGGACATGTTGCAAAAAGAAATAGGTCTCTAACTCTTATTTTGTCCAAGTTATAGGCAAATGTGTCGAGGAACAATCAGTTTTATGCAAATTACGAAGGCGGAAAGGGGCGTGGCAAAAATCCAATAACACCATTATCTGTGTAATTGCTAAACAAACATAATGCAAAAAGAAATAGGTTTCTACCTCTTATTTTGTGCAAGTTATGGGCTAATGTGTCGAGGTATATTCAGTTTTATGCAAATTACGAAGGCGGAAAGGGGCGTGGCAAAAATTTGAAATAAACTTGATCTGCCTGCAATAATAACACAGCAAAAGCAAAAAGAACTAGACCTCTAGCTCTTACCATCTCCGAGAACGAGGTGTTCATACACACAGACAGACGGACAGACGGACGGACGGACGGACGGACGGACGGACGGACAGACGGACAGACGGACATGGCTATATCGACTCGGCTGTTGATGCTGATCAAGAATATATATACTTTATGGGGTCGGAGATGTCTCCTTCTGGCTGTTACATACATTTGCACAAAGTTAATATACCATTTGTACCTTAAGGTACATGGTATAAAAAGTCAAAATAAGGTTAAAACCAAAAAAGTCTCCCGGCGATGACCTACTGACGCCAAAGATGTTGATCGAACTTCCAAAATGCGCTATAGACGCCGTCTGTAAACTATTTATATCCAATTAAATTTTATTAATATCTCCTAGTATTCCTTCATGTTTGTTTTTATTTATTAATGCTTATTTTTCATTTTTGTTTAATAAAATTCAATACTGCCGGGTAGTACAATACAACGAAAGACTTATGGAATTCCATGAATTATGCCATGTACCTTAAGGTACAAATGGTTTATTAAGTTTGTGCAAATGTATGTAACAGCCAAAAGGAGAATCAACAGCCGAGTCGATTTAGCCATGTCCGTCTGTCCGCCTGTTTGTCTGTATATATGAACACCTCGTTCTCGGAAATGGTAGGAGCTAGAGGTGTAGTTATTTTTGCTTTTGATGTGTTATTATTGCAGGCATAGCAAGTTTATTTAAAAAAAAAATCAAAGAAATGGTTGATAAAGAAAAAAGAGGTACATGGTATCTCGTTGTCGAGAAATCTCGCCGACAGCGTTCCTACTTGTTTTTTTTTATAGATTTGTACTTAATTCACACTCTTGTTATGATATCACATTCTTAATTGTTTCTTCCTTGTTTTAAATCTTTTCCTATGTGCTCATGACGATGATTGATTTTAATAGGTGCTTCGATGGGCCCATGAAAGACGTGAACGATGGGGCTGCTGGTTATCTATTATTTCACACCAAGCAATTTAATTATAAATGTAAATTCAAAATAAGGTTGTGAAAAATGAATTATTTCCAACCGTATAGTTTGTTACTTAGCCAGAGTGAAGCTAAGCATCCAATTTTTGCGTAACCTAATGTTTCCCGGCTCGTACGACGATGAAGACGCCCTGCATCATGCCTGAGGGTAGTCAAGTTTTGTCCTCGTTGTCCGTCAGAGTCCCAGGTGTCAGGAACCCAAGTAGTCCTCGCTAATCGGGGATGAAAGGGGTGAACCAAAGAGCTGGGAACTTAGCCAAAACCTTACCTTAGTTTCCAAAGCTGTATTTACTATTCACGTTAGTAAATACAATTGCCTTGACCTTAAACTTAACAAGTAACAAGTAGAAACGCTGTAGTCAAGATTTCTCGACAACGAGAATAAAATAAATCATAACATTTTTTGTTTGTTAACATCCAAACAATCAGCACATGCACCCATATAGTACATTCACTTTTGTATGTATTGTGCATACATACATACACTTAGGTATGTGTGCACGTACGGACGTATTGAAGTCAAAGAGATGGATGACGTCACTCAGCATGTGTAGCGTCAAGCCGTTGCCGTGGGAAAGGGGTGGGTAAAACTTTAATTGGTCATATCTTCTATATTTATTAAGATATTTAATATCTTCTATATATTTATTGTCACATTAATATATTTAATGTCTGATCTCGACGTACTTGACTAATAACGTAGTTACTGGACTCAACATTTTGTCTCTACCTTTTAGCATTTCGGGAATATACTCGTAGATTTTTTTTTGCAAATGCGAGGTCAAAAAGTGGCACGGCCAAAATCCGGGAATGACATTATCTGCGAAAAAATTAATCGGACCTACATAAAAAGAACATACGTCTTTAGCTCTTATTTGGTTCAAATATGGGCAAATATGTCGAAAAAAGTCAATTTATGCAAATTACGAAGGTGGAAATAGGCGTGGCAAATAAGTTCGATCTGCGCACACATACTATAGCGGACCTGAAGCAAGAAGAAATACGTCTCTAGCTCTTACCATTTCGGAGAACGACGTGTTCATACACACAGACGGACAGATAGATAGACAGACGGACATGGCTAAATCGACTCGGCTGTTGGTGCTGATAAAGAAAATATATGTTTTATATGGTCGGAAACGCTTCTTTTCTCCCTGTTAAAAAACTGAACATACCTTTAGGTACATGGTATAAAAACAGTATCGCTTAAACAATATAGCTAACCCATTTCATGATACTAAGTAACAGCCCATTTCACAATAATAATAATTTCTGTGAATGGGTGTAATAATTTCTGTGAATGTGTCTTGAAAGAACTGTAAATATATATTGGGTACTTTAATTGCTTTAAATATGTAAACCATAGTCAAAATTATTGTTTTACTTTATAACCGAATATGCACATTTTAAATTTGTATATTATTATAAAATAAATTAATTAACAGGCAGGGAGACGACACTAGTGGGGGTCCTGTAGGACAGGTCGGATCCGTTACTGAAGCTCGTATACACGAAGCTATCTCGCACACCTGCCTAAGCTCCTCAGCGGAATACGAGCTGGCGCTGATCCTTAAAGAACTACGCTGGATAACAGATCAGGTACGCATTTCCTAATAAAAAAATTATACGTGCTCCAAATTTATATTATTTGTTGAATTTGTAAGTACAGATCAAGTTTTGAAACTACGTAATGTTAAATTTAATATTGGTTCGCCGTTTTCGTATAAAAAGGGACCATTGGTGTTTGAGAAACCATAAGTTTATGTTAGCTATGAGGCCCGAATAAGCGCAAGATCACAATGTAAAACAAGTAGGAACGCTGTAGTCGAGATTTCTCGACAACGAGATACCATGTACCTTTTTTTTCTTTATGAATCATTTCTTTGATTTTATTTTTTTTTTTCAAATAATTCACCATATTTTCGTTTGTTGACATCAAAAAAATCAGCAGGTGCACACATACACACACTACTGTATGTATACACATGCGAACCCCAGCGTGTGCGGCATGCCGTTGCCTAGGGAAGGGGTGGGTAAAACTTTAATTGGCCATATCTTCTATATTTATTGTCCGATCCGTACGTAATTTTGCACGAACGTGTTTGACGATCAGTGGACTTATTGGACTGAATTATTCCTCTAGCTTTTACCATTTCGAAGATATCGATTTTTTTGCAAATACGAGGGCGGAAAGGGGCGTGGCAAAAATCCAAAAATAACATTATCTGCGCAATAGTTAAACGGACATATTGCAAAAAGAAATAGGTCTCTAGCTCTTATTTTGTCCAAGTTATCGAAGAAAATTCAAATACAGTTTTATGCAAATTACGAAGGCGGAAAGGGGCGTGGCAAAAATTTGAAATAAACTTGATCTGCCTGCAACAATAACACACCAAAAGCAAAAAGAATTAGACCTCTATCTCTTACCATCTCCGAGAACGAGGTGTTCATACATACAGACAGACGGACGGACGGACGGACGGACGGACGGACGGACGGACGGACGGACGTGGCTATATCGACTCGGCTGTTGATGCTGATCAAGAATATATATACTTTATGGGGTCGGAGATGTCTCCTTCTGGCTGTTACATACATTTGCACAAAGTTAATATACCATTTGTACCTTAAGGTACATGGTATAAAAATGATTTACAAAGCTTTGACAACGATATGGCGGTTAACACAAAACAGTGGCGTGGGAAACGGTATGCCGCTCGACCAACCGACAATTTAGCGAAACGGATTTTTTCCCCGAATGGGACAAGGTATGAAATTAGAAAACGATTTATTTGGGAAACAATATGCCGTTTGCGCGAATACAAAGGTCATGCAAGTGCTCACTCTCAGCAATAGTAACAAATATGTTTATATAATCGGTGCTGCGCCTCTTTGATAATTTTTTGATCTTGCAAGGACTCTTAATTTTTGATTGCATATTTCCTAGTATTGGCAATTCATGATAAAATTCATATAATTCGGGTAATTTCTTTGCAGCAGGTCAAAAAGGTTCAAGCAAAGACAACAATACAGAAATAATAAAGAGCGACCAAACATTCGGTGACTTCTTCTTAGATACGTTGCGTTCCCGAGCCAGCAAGTAGTGCCCGGGTGTTTAAGGCCTTAATGGATTACAGTGTAAACTTTCAACCATACTCGTATTCATAACTTTTGGGACGAACACTGCTGCCCAAAGCAGAAGTGTTTTAAAGTTCTCTGGCAACCAAGACTCTCAGACACAGAGTGCGTACCGCACTGAGTCTTCGAAATGCTGTACTTTTGGGACGAACACTGCTGCCCAAAGCAGAAGTGTTTTAAAGTTCTCTGACAACCAAGACTCTCAGACACAGAGTGCGTACCGCACTGAGTCTTCGAAACGCTGTATGGTACAAGTGCGACCATTCTCTTTTTATCTCATGTAACTTAAATGCAAATGGTATATTAAGCTTGTGTAATATTTGTAACAGGGAGAAGGAGGCGTTTCCGACCTCATAAAGTATACACATATATTCTTGATTAGCATCAGCAGCCGAGTTGCATAAATACATATAATATAGTTCTTAGCAGTCTTAGTCTTTAGTCTTTAGCTTTTGCAACCTCAGAGATACACTCAAATAATGCATTGAAAATGCAGAAAGGAGCGTTGCAAAAATTGAACCCATTGCATTTATTTTTATACCATGTACCTTAAGGTATAAATGGAATATTAAGTTTGTGGAATGTATGTAACAGGGAGAAGGAAGCGTTTTCGACCCCATAAAGTATTTATATTCTTGATCAGCATCAACAGCCGAGTCGATCTAGCCATTTCCGTCTGTCTGTCCGTTTGTCTATCCGTATATGTGTATGTAAGTTATTAATTAAATAAGGTGATGGGGGTGCGATGGAGTTGATGACGGTGTCGTCCCAGGAAAAGTTGAAGATATTGTAGATCCTGGCGGTTGCCGAGGGGTTCCTTCCTTCTTAGTGGAACTTATGGTGGGAGTTACTGACTCCGTTATTACTGCCCTTGAGGTACAGTAATCTATATTTAACAAATGAGTTGACGGCTGTTCCGGAGCGTTGATTTGGATGTCTTTATTGCTTGAAGCTCTGATCTAAACTAAACTTAAAGCTAACAAAAATGCATTTCATAGCGGCCACGCAAATATGCAGTGTTCGCCGCTATGTATGGGCACCCGGCCAGACGCTGTGTCAGCAGTTTGGCCGGAGCGAGCTTTTAAATAACCGGACATGCTCGGTTAACTCCAGTTAACTTGTACACGTCGTTCTCGGAGATGGTAAAAACTAGAGGTGTAACTCCAGTTAACTTGTACACGTCGTTCTCGGAGATGGTAAAAACTAGAGGTGTAATTATTTTTGCTTTAGGTCCGTTATATGTGTACGCAGCAGAGAGCTGCACGAGTGTATTCGCCCTAGCAAGTTACTCGGGACTTACTCTATGTCTCAGTTACTCGGATACCAAAAGTACTGCAAGAAAAATACACTATGAGAGCCGCACTCGCGGCGATGCTCCCTCTCGGCGCGCGAATCACTTCTTTACTCCTCATTTTTTTGACGAATCACTTTTTTACTATGTACGAAGAGGGACCGAAAAAACGAGTAAGAGTAACACTTCCACTGCTTTTTGGAAGTGCGGGACTTACTCGTACTTTTCGTTGAGAGTGGAAGTATGATTCGGATATGATTCGGATACGCGGGCGCACTGAATGCGTAGAAGGGACTTTGTTTTTGTCGCATCTGCTGTATTTGAGCAGGGGGGGATGAGATGATATGAATTAATTAAAAACACATAAATTAAAGGTAATAATAATTAATTTAAAGGTAATAATAATTAAATTAATTAAACTAATTTTTTATTTACTAATTTATTAGTAAATTAATACAAAAAAAGCTAAATAAAAAAAATTTTAAATGAGTTCTCAGCTCAGAAAGATTTATAATAAGAGTTTAAGAATAAAATATTATCTAATGACTTAGGTGCTAGACGGTTTCGCTTTTCTGTTATGGTTTTTCCTGCCAATGAAAACGCACTCGGCCGCCGCACTACTTGCTGAATTTTGATTGCTAGTTTACAATAAATGCGACAGGTAGTCAATTTTTAATTTTTCCGATCATATAAAAATTATTTTCGGGAGCCCTTTTTTATTAGAGCGGTCTTAAATGTATAACAGATAAATAAAACAGCTACCAGGAAGGTCAGGTACTCAATTGTCATCATTGCGAATTTTCCAATGCATACAATATGGTTAATAATAATTACAAGTCCACGCAAAGTCATTTGCGTCATTTCTTCGCAGCAGGTCAAAAATGTTCAAGCAATAAAAACAACAAGACAAAAATCACAAGCAGCGGCCGTCCATTCGGTGACGCCGAGCCTCAGGCAGCCTCACATTGCTTACTCGAGCCAGCAAGTATGATTCGGATACATGAGATATTCGGTCCGCATTCTCGGTCCTCACGGGTGTTTTTCCGTTATTCGTAGCAGTACGACGGGCACTTGCTGCCCCGAGCAGAAGTATTTTGAAGGCTCGCCCAAAAGAGCGCGGGACTCTCAGACATAGAGTATGAGCCGCATAGAGTAAATGAAATACTTCCCCTCGTACGAGTAAATCAAATACTGCGACCGCTGAGAGCGAATACGCGTAGTACTTCCACTCTCTTTTTGACGAATCAACTTGTAGTATGAAAAAGAGGCATTCATGCAGTTCTCTGGTACGCAGTTCGAGATTATTTTTTATTTGTGCCACGCCCCTTTCCGCCTTCGTAATATTAATAAAACTGTATTTTCTGCGATAACTTGGAAAAAATAAAAGCTAGAGACCTATTTCTTTTTGGGTTAGGTCCGTTTAACTATTACGCAGATAATGTAACTTTCCGGTTTTTTGCCACGCCCCTTTACGTCCTCGTATTTGCAAAAAAATCTATATTTCCAAATGGTAAAAGCTAGAGACATAATTTTTGGTACGCTAAGTCCGCTGATCGCCAAACGTGGGCATGCAAATTTACGTCTAGATCTTACAATAAATATAGAAGATATAGAAAACCAATTATCTATGCATATCGTAGACCGACTACTGTTTTTCACGCAAACAACATATAGCTGCCAAACCTTGTAAAAGCTTTGTAATTTCGATTCTCAACCAATTCGGGCCAGATAATAAACACGCACAGTTACCAAAAACCATTAACGGCTTAAATAATTATAATCCGAAATTGTATCCTTATTAGACGCACATTTTTAAATTTGTGTATTTTAAGTAGGTACTTTTTTCATTCCCTCCTCCGATCGCAGTTTTAAGATGAGAGAACAGAAATTCAAAGCTTAGGATAGATGGGTCATCCGCCTTATCCAATTTAAATTAGAGACTTATGACACGCGACAGCTAGGGGGGCTTCGTGGTGTAGCTGGTAAGTGCACTGCTCCTACCAGTTACACAGCGAAGTTCGTGAGTTCGACTCCCAAGCATGCCAATCATTAGCATACCCTCTTTCTCTTTCGGCAACGGCCCAGCGGTTGGCGCCTCTGCCTAACAAGCAAGAGGTCGCGGGTTCGATTCCCAGGCCAGGCGGAATTATTCTCCAATGTTTCTGGCTTCCAACTAAATGCATTAGAAAAGCCGAGTTCTCAGTTGCCGTCAGGTGGTAGCTCCACTGCTGGGATAAGTTGCACCCGGCCAATCGCCGGGTCGACTGACAATCCATCTGATTATTGAAACCTCTACAAGGAAAATACCAATCACCCCCCTAATCCGATGACGACCATTCAAAAAACGGCGCAGTTGAAAGGCGAGATGGACCTGCCCCGAAAACAACACCATCTGGGATACCGCCCAAGCAGCACCAAATAGAGTCCGATGGAAAGGCTCTTGTAGAAGCCCTAAGCTCCCAAGAGGAGTAACAAGGAAAAAAAAAAAAACACGCGACAGCTGGCGTCTAAAATGGCGCGATGTCTGGGTGCAACAAAAGAGGCGCTCAACACGCGAATAGCAGCCGTATGACTAAATGTAATTGTAACTGACATTTTTATACCATGTACCTTAAGGTACTAATGGTATATTAACTTTGTGCAAATGTATGTAACAGCCAGAAGGAGACATCTCCGACCCCATAAAGTATATATATTCTTGATCAGCGACAACAGCCGAGTCGATATAGCCATGTCCGTCTGTCCGACGATGTACCTTAAGGTACAAATGGTATAATAACTTTGTGCAAATGTATGTAACAGCCAGAAGGAGACATCTCCGACCCCATAAAGTATATATATTCTTGATCAGCGACAACAGCCGAGTCGATATAGCCATGTCCGTCTGTCCGTCCGTCCGTCCGTCCGAATTTTCTTCGATAACTTGGACAAAATAAGAGCTAGAGACCTATTTCTTTTTGCAATATGTCCGTTTAACTATTGCGCAGATAATGTCATTCTTGGATTTTTCGATATCTTCGAAATGGTAAAAGCTAGAGGAATAATTTTCAGTCCAATAAGTCCACTGATCGTCAAACACGTACGTTTAAAATTACGTACGGATCGGACAATAAATATAAAAGATATGACCAATTAAAGTTTTTCCCACCCCTTCCCTAGGCAACGGCATGCCGCACACGCTGGAGTGACGTCATCCGTCTCTTCTTTGACTACAATTCGTTCGCACGTGTATACATACAGTAGTGTGTGTATGTGTGCACCTGCTGATTTTTTGGATGTCAACAAACGAAAATTTGGTGAATTATTTGAAAAAAAAAAAAATAAAATCAAAGAAATGGTTCATAAAGAAAAGAGGTATCTCGTTGTCGAGAAATCTCGACTACAGCGTTCCTACTTGTTTTTTTCTAAGGATGAAAGAAGACTGATAGGCCTGTACGAGTCCACAGTTGTTGGTTGCTTCGCTGGTTTGAGTATCATAATGATGCTCGCCGACTTCCATGCTTTCTGAATGGGATACACGATGATGTTGAAAATGAGAACCAAGAATACCAAAGCTCGAGCTCACAGTAGTCTGATGGTCCTATTGTCCAGCAAGTCATCGCCAGGGGCTTTCTTCGCTTTTAGTTTTGAAACTATATGCCTAAATTCATCCAGCGTCACAGGATTTGCGGGCATGATTATGAAGATATTGATGACGCTGTCAATATGCTCCTCCTCATGCACGAGTCCAAAGCCATTTCCAAATTTATGGGGATGTCAACAGTAGGCACATAAATAGCAGGAGGCTTACCGAGCGTTTTTTAGGTTTGTTTCTTCTTATTAGCATCTACAGGTGTTTTGGCTCGTCGTCAGAATCAGATTCTGATAAGTGCAACTGCATAACATGGCTACTTTTTCGTCCAGAGCTGCAAAACTGTTATTACTGAGTGCCGCTGCCTTAGAGGTGGATGCCGAATAATCAAGACTCTCCCTTGGATTTTTCGGGAACTTCAGCTAGCTTTAGTGATAGTTTTGGATGGGCTTGCAGAAACTTTCATCTTCTTACTTACATGCTGCTCTCGGGATTGAAACGAACATTTTTTCTTTCGAGCCACTGTTAAAAAAAGTCGATCAAAGAAGTATTAGGGGTCGATGTAGCCAAAGCTGAGGAAACATTGGGACCCACTGTAGACGCCACAGTATATGAAGTAGCAGATATCAAATTGTGCAGGTAACGCTGGTATCACTGCTGGTTGTAATTGTCAGAGACGAGGTTGATAAAGTTGCCGATTCCCTACGGTAATCAGTGTAAATTTGGGCACGTAATAATACGGGGCTTACGCCGGCAATTTTCCTCATATCTTCCAGCTTAGTTTGCAGATCAAGTTTATTTCATTTTTGCCACGCCCCTTTCCGCCTTCATAATTTGCATGTACCTTAAGGTACAAACAGCCAGATGGAAACGTCTCCGACCTATATTTTCTTCAATTTGTTTGCCGATAATTGCACAAAATAAAAGCTAGAGACCTATTTTTTTTCTTTTAACAATTATGCAGATAATGGTGTATTTGCGAAAAATCGATATCTTCGAAATGCTAAAAGCTAGAGGCATAATTTTTAGTCCGCTAAATACATTAAACACGTACATGCAAAATAACGGATCGGACAATAAAAAAAGAAGATATGACCAATTAACGTTTTACCCAACCCTTTCCCAAGGCAACGGCATGCTGCTACACAATCGAGTAACGTCAACCGTCTCTTCTTTGACTTCAATTCGTTCGCACGTGTATACATACAGAAGTATGGGTACGCATGCATAATATATACAGAAGTGCATGTATGTGTGCACGTGCTGACGAAAATTGGTGAAATATTTGAAAAAAAATAAAAAGAAAGAAATGGTTGGTAAAGAAAAGAGGTACATGGTATCTCGTTGTCGAGAAATCTCGATTACAGCGTTTCTACTTGTTTAACTTGTTGTTGATCACTCTATTTCCAATATATACAAAAAACACATATTTTTTTTAACATTTCCTTTAAGAAGTACAAGGCCTATAGGATGACAAATTAAATAACTGTCATTTTATGTAATCCACAGCTAAAAAAAGAGGATGAAACTGGCGATATTACACGTGATTGGAAATTTGCAGCCATGGTCGTCGATCGATTGTGCCTTATCATTTTCACGCTATTCACAATTATAGCAACCCTTGCAGTACTATTTTCAGCACCGCATTTTATTGTAAGTTTCATTTAACCTAAATATGTTTAACATTTTATAACATTGTTACTTTTTCAGTTTCCTTAAGCGGCACTGCAACAATATTATGCGAGTAGAATACAATAAGCAGTTAACAGACAGATTTTCAGATGTCGTAAAATCGTTATATACACTTAATTTTTAAACACATCAAGAAAAAACAACGTGTTTTTCAGATACATAGCTAAAATGTACAAAATCCAAAGTAACTATAGGTTTTCCGATTCTTATTTTACGCCTAATTTAATCTTGTAAAACAAACTGAAAATTTGTAACATTTCTGTTGTATTAAGGAATGGATTTAATTTTTACAATAGCTAAGGTACATGTAAATCCATCTATAATGAGACAAAACAAGCACTTCATAATCAAAAGCCGACATTTTTTAGGAATGTCCGTTTTCCCGTCTGTCTGTTTGTTAAAGTGCCTAGATATCAGAAACTATTAAATAAAGTAAACCAAATTATTACTCATACAGTTTTCTGTAAGAATAAAAAAATTTTAAGGTAGCTTAATAAATACACATATAGCAGAACGGGATTCGCCAAAGCTGAACGAAAAACAATACGCTGTTGTCGATTGTAAAGATCCGGAAGGAAATTTTAAGAAGTTCTTTCTAATTTTTAAGTTATTATTTTTTTTAAGAACATCTAAATTCATATCTCTATCAGACAAACTTTCTGAGTTCGGACTATTTCGAAACAGTATTAAGAAAAAAGCCAATATAGTATAAGAATAAAACTACAAATTAATAACAACAAAACAGTTTCTGTTTCTGTTTGACTGTTTCTAACAGTCATATTTGGATGGAGTGGAGTGCCTGACTGCACTCTTTATACCATGTACCTTAAGTTACAAATGGTATATTAACTTTGTGCAAATGTATGTAACAGCCAGAAGGAGACATCTTCGACCCCATAAAGTATATATATTCTTGATCAGCATCAACAGGCGAGTCGATATAGCCATCTTCGAAATGGTAAGAGCTAGAGGCATAATTTTCGCTAAGTCCACTGATCTTCAAACACGTACATTCAAAATTATATAGGGATCGGACAATAAATACTGAAGATGTGACCAATTAAAGTTTTACCCACCTGTTTCCTAAGAAACGGCTTGCCGCACACGCTGGGGTGACGTCATCCGTCTCTTCTTTGACTTCAATTCGTTCGCACGTGTATTCATACAGTAGTGTGTGTATGTGTGCACCTGCTGATTATTATAAATAGGTAAATAGGTATTGCGTCTATTTTTCGTCCACCAAACTTCCAATGTTCTGCTGACGACTTCGAGAAGCTCTTTAACGATAGGAGAACAAATCTTTATATCTCAGGTGATTGAAATGGTCACCACCGCATTTGGGGATCCCGAATCTCAACCACCCGAGGATGAGCTCTCGCGGACGTTGTGCAAAGCTCAAACGTCCAGGTCCTTGCAACTGGTGGTCCTACATTGATTCCGTCCATACCAAATGCGAAAGTATTCTTCCCCGGTATTATGCTTAAAGAGAAGGCGCGGAAGCTGCTCCAGTGGCAGAACACGGAGGTACCAACCGCGGACTGGAAGGTTATCCATGTGGCAAAGCCCGACGCCAAGGGGCAGCACATGGTCCTTCAGATCAACAAGGAAGTGGAGGACATCCTGTACCCCAGATTCGGGAGGATGGCATGGGGCGTAGGCTGTTTTTACCTACACCTCAAGAAGCGCCACCCGGAGGATACAAACACAAACACTCTGAAGGCTGGAGAGGTGAAGGAGGACCTGAAAACGACAAAGCTCTCCAGCTTGGAATCGGGTGACACGGAAGAGGAGGAGGATGCGGACGTGACTGTAGTGGCCGCTCCATCTCGGAAGGACGACTGAGAGACCTTCTGATAAGCCTTCATAAAAGCAAGTTAGCGTCGGCGGAGCTCATGCTAACACTGGAGGCAGGGCCCGTCGACGTGGCCTTATCCTAGGAACCTTGGATTGCGTTGGGCAACAAGGTCTCAGGGCTAAGGTCTCCTAACTACAAGAGCAGCGGAGAGGAGCCAATACTTATGGTTTCCTGTTACGCGTCGCCAAGAACTTCTAGCTTGGTCAGGTCGATTGTTACTTGAGTAATATTTAGAGCTTCATCCTGTTTCTTGACTTTCATATTTCGCAACGACAACATTTGCCATGCCACTTTCCGCCTTCGTAATTTGCATAAAACTGTATTTCCTTCGACATATGTGCCCATAACTTGCACAAAATAAGAGCTAAAGACCTATTTCTTTTGCGTTATGTCCGTTTAACTATTACACAGATAATGCCAATCTTGCATTTTGGCCATGCCCCTTTCCGCCTTCGTAAATTGTATAAAACTACCTATATTTTCTTCGACATATTTGCCCATAACTTGAACAAACAAAGAGCTAGATACAAATTTAGTTTTGCATTATGTCCACTTAACTATTACGCAGATATTGCCAGTCCTGGATTGTTACGCCCCTTTTCGCCCTCTTATTTGCAAAAAATCAATATCTTAGAAATGGTATAAGCTAGTGGCATAATTTTCAGTCCGCTAAGACCACTATTCGTCAAACACGAACATATGTACATATGGGACAATAAATAAAGACTGTTTGACCAATTAAAGTTTTTCCCACCCCTTCCCTAGGCAACGGCATGCCGCACAAGCTGGGGTCTTTAGCGAGGCTTCAGCGTTGTGCCGCTGTCGCCGTGTGTCGTTCGAAGGAACAGTATAGGCGGTTAAAAGAACAAATAGTCACTCTTGGTAGATCAAAGCCTGTGCTCAGTCCATAACTCACTTTGCTGAAATGGAACCCGAACATACATAATTCGAGGTGCCATCACTTCATCGTGGTGTTCATCTGTGGAAATCAAATTAAAAGAAAATACATACAATGTGTGCTATACTGATATAACCTGACTCGAGTTCAAGGAATTGTTCGCTTTTATACTATGGAAACACCAAACGCCATGTTTCTAAATATGCAGACAACACAAAAAGAATCTTCAATAGTGTGTAATTTTTGTGAAAAACTTGGCCACACAACATAACCTTGCGAATGAAAAAGAGTGATATGTCAGACACGATGAACATCGACGTAAAGGAGCACGGCATTTAACCGGGAAAAGCAAGTGGAGCAGTGCAGCGTTTTTTCGTTGCCTAACGTGCAACTTCCCACCTCCCGCCCAACCGACCGAGGGGCGCCGTGTAGCGTACGGCTCGAGTCGCGGGGATAGACCCGAAAGAAATATACGAGAAAATTTTTTAGAAAAAAAGATTTCGAGGGAACTAATTATGATGTTGTTGTGATAGGTGAATTAATATTAGGGTTTTAAGATTGGGATTAGAGTTAGAGATTATGGGGAAAAGTGCATTGTAGTCCGTACATAACACCCTAAAAGAATAATGCAGGGCGTAGTTGGTTCTACAATGTGGTAAATTAAGGGGGACAAAATTATCTGCAGAGCACGGTGAAATTTAACTGACACTAACTTTGTACAGTCAATTTCACCACGTATTAAGTTGTTAATAAATACAACGGCAAGCATCATTCTACGGTTAGTAAGGGTGGGTAGGTTAATTAAAAGTAGTTGTTTTTAGAAGGAATTAATTTATTCCACCTTGTTTTAAATAAAACGCGATTTTTGTGGGCTTTAAATTTATTAAAGGTTGCTGTGCAAACCGAACCGAACCGATCGAGCGCCAAAATCTATACAAGTGTAAAAATGCAACTCGATAGACTAGGGATGAGTCCGTGCGAACCCATCGTGCGATATGTGGGCGGCAATTTTAGTTTAGGCTTTGGGAGAGCTGCCTTCTTGCTCCCAACATGCTCCCCCCGCTGAAAGCGTTGCGCTGACAGGAGACATGGTTTCGTGGGGCAGAACAGCGATCCTGCCAATCGCCCTCGTAGTAAGGCCGTTTGCAGTCCATGCTTCCTGATGGCGCCCAAGAGCGATGGCGTCCGTGATGCAGGGATGGTGTCCAACCAGGCTCCCCATATCGATGTGCTCGTCCACAGAACCGGGAAGCAGTGCTGGTCCTGCATCTAAAAAACTGGGTGTAGGATTATTATCCGTAATCGTAAACAATGTAAAGCTAAGGTTCCGCCTCCGCAGCGCGGGGCCCAAGGCATTGACCAAAGTTACATCCTTGGTTGCCGCTAAAACCTGCTCATCCAGATGCTGTGATGATTCCAAGCAGGATGGCACGGAGAAAAACTCGGAGCTGGAGAGCACGTTAGGCTGCCGGCCCAAAGAGGCGGGTGCTGCTGAGTTGGACGGATAGAGGCCGGGCGTGGTACTGGCGTTGGTGACCAGCTCCCAAATCGCCGTCCGGATCTTAACCTCGCGCTCGCTCATCCCGTCGCTCTCTACCAAGGCGCTCCAAGTCTTACTGGCGATGGTGGAAGGCCCGTCGGCGGTGGTGGAGCCGGAGCCGGAGCCGGTGCCGGCGACGATTCCCGGCGGAGCGTGCTGGCAGGCAACCACGCCGGTGTCGAAGCCATCCAAGTGCGTCAGGCTCCTCGACTTTAGCTTTTTAAGCGCGCGAAGAATTTTCGATTTGACCTCAAAATATTTTTCGGTGAAGTTTTTACGCGCGTTACTGGCCAATTCCGTCAAATCGGCTCTTTCGACAAGTTCTTGAAATTTGTCAAATTCATAGTTTATTTTTTCGGCAGCGTCGAGGCGCATTTGCAACTTTGCCTCATCCATGTCCGGCATTTGCTTTGCTTCGAACACTTTCCCGACGGCCAATAATTGCAGCTGGAGTGCTGCCGCTTTTGCCTTATAAAAGCCAATGTCATTTGAGCTCGCGGAGATGTCTACATCCGAGTAACCGTTGCGTGCCATTTTATTGATTTGTTTATGTCCGAGAATTATACGAGTGTATGTATTTATATTTTCTTGTTTTTCGCGAAAGGGTGTACACTAGCCACTAGCGCGCGATGCGATCTCTACCGGGCAACTGCGAATGCAACGAGCAGAAGCCGAAAAAGAAAGCGAGAGGAAGAACGGAACTAGACTGCACACCAAAATGCCGAAACGAATTAAGATATGTGCGTTTGTTCGCCTTTGCCAATTTTGATTTTAATTCACCGAATTGTGAATTTATTGCCAATTTCACCGAATTGTGAATGTTTATTGGCAGCTAGCTTTAAAGAGTAACGGAGCACAGCAACCAACATTTTCGCCTTTGCCAATTTGACAATTTAAATTTCACCGAATTGTGAATATATTGCCAAGTTTGCCTCCAGATTCACCGAATTGTGAATGTTTTGCCAATTTCACCGAATTGTGAATGTTTTTTGGCAGCTAGCTTTGCGTTCACCGAATTGTGAGCCGAATGCGTAGCTTTACTGGAGAGTCCGAACTTTTTTCAAAGGCTGAATATATATTTTAAATTGCACAAAATCACGTCGGGGTCACCAATGTTTTTAGAAGGAAGTAATTTATTCCACCTTGTTTTAAATAAAACGCGATTTTTGTGGGCTTTAAATTTATTAATGGTTGCTGTGCAAACCGAACCGAACCGATCGAGCGCCAATATCTATACAAGTGTAAAAATGCAACTCGATAGACTAGGGATGAGTCCGTGCGAACCCATCGTGCGATATGTGGGCGGCAATTTTAGTTTAGGCTTTGGGAGAGCTGCCTTCTTGCTCCCAACAGTAGTCTACTATGGTAAGAAGGAAGGTGCTGGTTTTCATCCCAGTTAAGGCCACAAAGTGCAAAAAAGAGGAACTTTTTTTGCACCGATTCAATGCTGTCTTTGTGAACCCCATATTGGGAACTCCAGACAAAAGACCCGTATTCCAGAATCGGACGAACTAATAATATACGAGTGTATACAGTTTTTGTATGGGTTTTATGACCCATACGGTCATTGAACCTTTTCGACCATCTTCTCCTTTGTTAATCATACACGATATATGGTCGGTAAATTTAAGTTGAAAACGAGCTTTGAACAATCCAGGGCATCACCATTAGGTAATAGGTAGCAAGCATGGGATTACAACGACAGAAGTCATTGTCTTGCACTTTGAGGTTGAGGCCATTGAGGTTTATAAAGTTAGCAGAGAACCACTTCTGCAGATTGGTTAAGTCAGCATTGGAGGGCATCACCATTAGGTAATAGGTAGCAAGCATGGGATTACAAAGACAGAAGTCATTGTCTTGCTCTTTGAGGTTGAGGCCATTGAGGTTTATAAAGTTAGCCGAGCACCACTTCTGCAGATTGGTTAAGTCTAATAGTAATTCCGATTGGTAGGAAGCAACGTTATATTGATAGCAAATTTTCACATCGTCTAGTTTTTTATAGTGAGTGGGAGATCGTTTATAAACAATGTGAACAATAGCGGACCGAGGTGACTACCTTGTGGGACCCCGGACGTGACGCTGACCACATCGGATAAAGAATTTTTAAGGACTCGCTGCGTCCTACCAGTCAGGTAACTACGGACCCAACTAAGGAAATCTAAAGGAAAACCTAGCAAATCTAGTTTACATAGGAGCAGGGAATGGTTTACAGATTCAAATTCCTTACCGAAGTCGGTATAGATGACATCTGTTTGACGATTCTCTTTGAAACCGCTGATTATGAAGGAAGTCAGTTCCAAAAGATTGGTGGTAGTAGATCTTCGGCTTATAAATCCGT
>JAJJHQ010006038.1:0-48777 GCA_021223825.1 Drosophila ironensis
ACGGGGAATACCTCGATGGAGAGCTAATTTCCTGACGAATCCGTGGATATACAACAAATTAGGATCGGAGATGTATTCGCTGAGTAATGCAGCAAAACGCAAATAGGGAAAATTTTCGTATCTTTTGGCCAAATTTGCCAGCTCATAACTAAAATATCTGGCAGCGAATTGAAAATGTAGTGATAGGGATAGATAAAATCTCTGGCAGCGAATTGAAAAAATAGTGATAGGGATAGATAATTGGACGCCGCACGATGATTTTAAGATATGGATCTTTCAATTCGGATAAAAATTGGCCGATATATGGCAAAAAGTTACTGAAAATACTTTAAACGGCCAAAACTAGGTGAAGGTGTGCTCTAATCGCAAAAAGGGCTTTCGTGATCACCACATATACATGGGAAAAATCGTAAGTCGGTTACTTTCCTTAGCATTTCCGTATCATACATTTTTTAAAATGTACAACATATTGTAACTTTTTTCAGCCCAATATTGGACTCAAATCGCCAAAATATTTGTTAAGAAAATGGTTTAACTGTCTTTGTTTACTAGTGGAGTCGCAANCGCTGAGTAATTTAGCGAAATGGAAAAGGGTAAGTTTTCGTAACTTTTGCTCAACTTTGCCAGCTCATATACTATTTTAGTAAATCATCAACATTATGGTATACTGCCAATATTTATGATTCATAATATATTTACAAAAATATTTCTTTTATGTAATTTTATCATAAATCGCAATACGAGATATGTTACGTTTCCCCAAATATCATTGCAACCGTCTAAATAATACAAACAAATGTGAATACACACTTCTTAAATGGCTACATAAATGTCTATCCAGGCAAATAAAGATTAAGAGCTGCCGTTTGTATTGTCACGCCCCCGAAATGAGCACAGTGGCGTAGTTAATATGTAATCCCCGACACGTGGAGGAAATTCTGTTGCTTGAAGGGTCTGCCATTAAGACGAGTGTTGCCTTGGACACTCCCCACAACCAATGGTGGATAATTTGGGGTGGAAAATGTGTTAGAATCAACCCAAAAGTAGCTAATGTTTCTCTTTCCATCAAATCGATAAATACTACAATAGAAAAGTGTTGTACCTTGGCCACGTATCGAATTGAAAGTATACTTAGATGATGCCATGATCACATTACCTTTACCTGTTCCTAGGACTCATTCCCACAACATTCATTCTAAGGGATACATGCATAACCCATAAATATTTTATGTAACCTACATTTGAAATTGCCATGACGAAAAGTAGGCCCAAGACCCCGAGATTCATTGTGAAACTGGCGCCATTCACTGTGATCTCTGCTCGCTGTCCCTTCACCGCTTTTTGATAATTGCTTCTTATCGGCGAGACAGTTGTGAATGACAATTTTTTCCCTGTTTTATTTTTTGTCCATGACAATAGCTCGGTTGTGGGTCGTCGACGCCAGCGGGGGACTTGGCTGCGATTGCGACTGTGTATATGGTTATAATTGCCCCGGACAGGGGCTGGGATTACACAGGACGGGTCAACCTGTCGTTTGTCGTCGGGCCTGCAGGCGCAGGCAGAGGCGTATCTGTTACACAGCGTAATGATCGCAATGTCGCACAAGTATCTTTAAGATGCATTCGATATTTCAGAATGAACTACCTGCGTGTCCGCCGAAAGGCTAGTTAATCTGCGCCGACCTCGATAACGTTTTAGTGCTCAATTTTGATTCTACGCCCTTTGTGGTTTGGGTCTTTACAACTGTTTATGCCTTTTACGATTCTGTCGTGGCTCATTCGCTTCGATTCACTTTCCAGGGCTTGGCCCGTCCCGGCCTGGCCCGGTCCTGGCCGGCATTGCCTTTTTGCCTTTTAGCCGAGCTGTCCCTTCTTCTACCTTTGTCAGTCGCTGGTCGCCCCGGCCGTTATGGCTGTAATTTAATATCCTAGCCTGGACTTTTATTTAATCATGACAGCCGACCGACTTGCTCGGGAACACCATAACCACTGTGGCTATCGCCGATGGCCATTGGCGTCCGGTCGGCTGTTTCACACTTTTGCCCTTGGCCGTGTTTAAGCCCACTGTTTCGCTGTTGGCCATATACGACTACAAGCCAGATACCAGATACCAGATTTGAGCCCCGGTGCGTGCACGCGGCCATTAAGGTTCAGTTCAGTTCAGTTCAGTTTGGCTCGGTTCGGTCCCCGATTTCCCAAATGCCCGATCCGAAAAGCCCAAAAGGAATCGACTGAAGTGGAAGTGGAGTATGCATATATGTAGTATAGTGTGTGTATTGCCGTTCGGCGCTCATTTAAATATTTTATCATCGCCGCACTAAAGAGAATTTTATATCTTTTCGGTTCGCTACGTTTTTATCACTCGAATGAACAAAAACATTTGTTACCAATCAGAGTTCTTAATTTTACGGCCTGTGTTTGCGACAAAAGTGCCGCCTGCCCCGGTCCTGCCCCGCACCAGAGACATTTCGGATCGTTTGTCGGCTTTGTCGCAGAAATTAGCCGCGTCTTCCTTTAGAGCTTGTAGCTTGTAGCTGCGCCCTCCGGTATCTTAATTGGCTTTGATGCTGCGATGGCTTTTCATAAACGTCACCCGGACCGGACATCGCCGGGTCCCGCACGTCCCGGCACCGCCTGGGCCTATGGCCATCGGAAACGTGTATCTGGGAAAAAGGAAAAACAAACATGATTAACAGATAGCTAAATTATTTTAAAGCGCATTTACTTATTGCCGCTCAGGTTACACCGATTTGTGTTCATGTTGTTGAGGTAGCAGCACTATCTATAAGATACAAGGAATAACTTTTGAATTAATGAATGTATTTTTGGGGGAATATTAAGTTATTGCTGATGGGTTATAGGAACATACATATTTACATTCAATTTCCTCTCTATTTCTATGTTACAAGTAAAAGACATTATCAAAACTCGTCACAGAATTTTGATCATAAAAGATCATTCCATTTGGAATCATTTAAATAATGAATCNCATTATCAAAAGATATTACTTATAGCACAAAAATCCTCGAATAAGCTCATAAGAATTCATTCTCTTTTCCCCATTTCCGATGAGTTTTCAATTATTTCGGCCATTTCAAAACATAATTGAAATATTGATCGCTCTTTGTCCCAAAATAATGCTCAATACCTTTAATTTGGCAAGCTCACTCACGGGCAGTAACAACAAACATTTAAATTATTTATGAGGCCACTCGCCGTTCCTTGGGTAAATAAATAGATGCAGTCGCACACAAGGAGAAATTGCAACAATTGACAAATTGTGGCATATAAATTTCCCCCCTCGCCGGAGCGGAGAAATGTCAACTGTCGGGGGACCGGCCGTGGATGATATGTAGAGCGTTGCCTTTGTCTTTATAAAATTATGTTAACTAGCCGAAGAATCGATCGTGCGGGGACCGGGACACACTATAATTTATTCATACGTCAAATGGCCGGGGCCGTGTGTGCACATTTAAATGCGAGCATTCCCGAATGGAGACGGAGACCCAATATACCAATATACTCGTATGCCCGAGCACATTGCAATGTCAAATGAAAATAATGAGGATGCGAGGGATCGGACAGGGAACCGGGAACCGGGAATTGGGAACCGGGGCCGGACGTTTGGTGGAGTGACCCTCGCAACAGCAAACGCAAATAAAACGCAGCAGCATATTGGGAAAATTTCACGGTCTTTTGGCCGCCAGCAAACCAACTGGCCAAGGGCTAATTTATAGACCGATTCGGTGGGTGTTTGTCCATTTGTCCGCTTGTCCGTTCGTTTGTTTGTCCAAGCCACCTCGCTCCCCCCCACCCGGCTTCACGGTATCATTTCAGATTCGGAGCGAGGGCGGGGTGGGAATTGGAGTGCCAGGTAAATTGAAAAATGGACATTTGTAGTTTGATGCCCATTTGGATGTTCTATCTTTACGGCCTAGCTGCTGCCGCCGCTGCTGCAAGTGGTTGATCAGGGTCGACTTTTTGGCTTAGATAAGCTGCTGCCGCTGCCTCGGCCCCGGCCCCGGCCCACACCCCGGCCCTCGGCTTGGATATCTAATAAAGTGACAGACGGCAGGCAGGGGTTAAAGTAGAGTATGCCCCGCATTGGGGGTTGTTTCTGCCTTTCGGCTCGCTGTTGTTTTGTATTTTGTTGGTGCGGCTGCTGGTTCCGCCGCCGACATGCAGATGTGACGAGCGCGGATTTGTTTCGTGTATCTTTTCAGCGCCAGCGACAAGGACATCGCATTTTTTTTCGGGGCCGCTCTTCGCGATGCGCTTGCCGGGCGAAATCCTTTTAGCGCGAGTGCATTTGACACTTTGTACTTGATGGATTACGTTAATTATTGATTAAATGGGCTTGTACTTGTCAGGGACAAAGTAAAATCCATTATGTATTTTGAATATGCGCCCTGGATATGCGCTCGGGGTGTAGCGAGAAAATTAGAATTAAATTTTTCCGTTGCTTGAGAATTTATAATGTGACATGGACCATGAACGATGGGTTTGATGGATGCCCTGGGAAATTGCCGCCAAAGGCGCTTGAATGTTGGGTTCCTTACTTACTTGCCACAGTGACATTCCGCTGCAAGCGCCGCCTGCCACTGCCGCTGCCACTGCCACTGTCCGTCCACTGGCCACAGCGAATGATACACAGATACTCGTACACACAGGCGTTTTAAATGGGATGCATCTGTTGGAACGCCGGACACGCACTGAAAGATTGGGCTCGANTTTTTCGGGGCCGCTCTTCGCGATGCGCTTGCCGGGCGAAATCCTTTTAGCGCGAGTGCATTTGACACTTTGTACTTGATGGATTACGTTAATTATTGATTAAATGGGCTTGTACTTGTCAGGGACAAAGTAAAATCCATTATGTATTTTGAATATGCGCCCTGGATATGCGCTCGGGGTGTAGCGAGAAAATTAGAATTAAATTTTTCCGTTGCTTGAGAATTTATAATGTGACATGGACCATGAACGATGGGTTTGATGGATGCCCTGGGAAATTGCCGCCAAAGGCGCTTGAATGTTCGGTTCCTTACTTACTTGCCACAGTGACATTCCGCTGCAAGCGCCGCCTGCCACTGCCGCTGCCACTGCCACTGTCCGTCCACTGGCCACAGCGAATGATACACAGATACACACAGGCGTTTTAAATGGGATGCATCTGTTGGAACGCCGGACACGCACTGAAAGATTGAGATTGAGGAGATAACGCGCGGCGGTCTCTTTTGGGTGATGCCGCATCGTTATTTTTCGGTTGTCGCTGCCTCATCGCTGCTCTGATTAATTCCCTCTGATGAAATGCCGCTCCCCATTCGGAACGGATCGGATCGGATCGGGCCACTTGCCGCTCTCCTACCAATTTTTTCATCGGCCAGCGCCTTGATTTATCGGCCGCCATTTTGGGGCACCAACCATCTTTGCGGCAAGTTGGCGACTGTGTTGTAGTAGGTGCAGTTAGCTTGTCAAGTTTTCCCTATGCACCAGAAGCTTTTCCGGCGCCATGCTGAGCTTTCCTTGGCGTCGCCTACTACACCCCGAAAGCTCTTCGCTTAGCAATGCACATGCTCCCGATAGTTCGAAGTTTTCCCGGCCTGCAGCATTTGCTTTTCCCACCCGTCTCGTTGGCTTTTCTGGCCGCTCTAAAGCGGAAAATTCATCAACCGGCTGTGGCAAGCTGGCTGAAACTTCCCTAGCAAATTTCCCACTATTTCCCCCGCTACTTTGAAAGCGCTTCCGCTATTTAGGCACCGCCCGTTAAAAAATGGCTGCGCATTTATCTGCGGCCCCTGTCGCCTGAGTGCAAGCGGGACGGCTGATGCTGCGGCAGACTGGCAGCTATCCCGCTCGCACTCGCTTTTCCGCTTCCCCTCGACGAATACCAACAGCTTGGCATACTGGTTTTTCTTTTTGGGGGGGTTCTTGTTTGGCACTTGTGTTTCCTGGCCTTTTTTTTCGATTTGCCGCCTCTGCTGCCACTCTGCTGGTAATCCGTGCAAAACTTTAATTGGTGTTTTGCACTTCTAATGGATCCTGGGAGTGTTTTAGGCCCCCGAATCGCAGAACAGAAAGAGACATTTGTATGCACGCTCGGAAATCGCTTGAAAAACACATGTAAATAAGCGAGTGTGTTTGCCGGGGGTTAAACGTTTTGAAAGCCCAGCGCTAATATTGATCTGCGATATATGTCACTTTTGCGTTTTGCATACTGTGTGTGGATTTATGAACCCCGCGCCAGATGATGTTTAGCATAGCCAACACATCAGAAAGCAGTCCGGGTCAGGGAGGATTCTGGCGGATGAGTTTCTGCTTTAATTCGGTGAAATCATCACTTGAAATGGCATTTTAGATTGTAACGATTGCAGGGATTTCCTCAGACTTTAACAAGAGTCAGTTAAAGAACTGCACAAAATAAGATTTAACTTTGAATTTGCAGATTCAAACCGCAAGCAAATTGGACAGTTTTCATAATATCTTAACTATTTCTTACGCTTATTCTCAACATATGCTCTCATAAAACCCAAAGTTTCACTTCGCAGAGGAATTTTCAAAGAAAATATTATAGGAATTTAAAAGTATTCGCTTACTAAAACGAATAGAAACCCGCATTTATAGAATTCTATATTTTGAACATTTATTGAAGCTCTCTTTTGTGGGTTTTTAATATACGATGTTTGGGAACAACAAAATCGAGTGGATTCATGTTTGTTACTACAAGTAAATTCAGAAACTAACAAAAATAAACTTATAATAAAGCTCACAACATTGAACGGACATTGGTATACCAATTTTAAGTTAAACCTTTGTATACGAGTAGCTTATTTTTACCAAAATTGAGTGTGTGAATCTTAAGCTTCAAAAATACCTGCATATATTTATACCACAACATAGGTTATTGTGTATTCCACGTTTCGAAACAAAATGTCTTGCTGCGAAGACACACTAAAATTAGAATGCAATTGTTACTGTTAGAATGAAAACAAATTGTTGGCGTCGCGTCTTTGGATGTTGGATAATTCATTTTTATTAAGAGAAGCTGTCATTTAAAGAGGGCATCGTCTCCTCCCAATGTATTGATATTCCAGTGGGGGGATGATGAATTTGTTCCGCATATTGTCGACGACAGCTTGCAGGGAGGACTTTTTGACATTTGATGTCTGCGCTTTGACAATTTGACTTCAAAGCAAGAGATTCGTTAAAAACTGTGACACTAATAAAGTGTTGTTAATGTCCATGGAACGCGTGAGGTTTTGATTTTGGGATTGAATAATTGAAGCTATTAAGTATTCGGAAATTTGGAAACTAATTGTCGACCTTTCGACTTGCTTTCATCGGCGTGAAAACTAAAACCTCTGATTAATAAATCATAAGCCCTTCTCATCAAATTTGCGGTAATGGACTCCATGAACTTTGCTGTACGTAAGAGCATAATTATGTACACGTGTTCCAGCAGGTGTGTGGTCCTTGGGAAGTGTTTACACGATACGCACACAATCTGCGACATGTGACCGAAAAGCCAATCCTTGTCACGCCGCTCTGACAGACACTATGTGGTAAATCAGAACTAATTTCCAAGCCGAAGCTCATCCCGGCCCGCCCCCAAGCGGAAAACTAGCTGAATAGACACCTCTCACCTTTCGCACACCGCCCGCCCTCGGAAATAACGCTTCGAAGACTACTGCTATTTAAAGTTTCAAATTTCGGACATTTGTCCGTCACGACCCTGACTGACCGGCAACAACGGTGGTTGGATTTTCGGCACACAAGGACACACAGGACACACCCGTTTGGCGTGTCAGGCATATAGACGGGATAGGATGTGTGTCTGCCTGATGGCAGTATGGCAGGCTGGCAGGCTGGCGGACGGGCAGGCCTAAGACATCTGAACCTGCACGATGACAAGGAAAGTCCTTGTAGTTAGCAGAATGTAGTTTGTTTGACATCTATTTAAAAGTTTAATCGGATGAGTGTAGTCCGTGCGGTTAGGCTGACCAGAACACAGTGTCCGACATAGTCACTGACTTTCCGCATCGCCATCGCCATCGCCGCCAGGTGAACCGTCGGCCAGCGGCCATCGCCCGACAGGTGTTGCAATTTGGGGGCAAGGACCAAGGATGAGCCGGCAGTCGAGGTGCCTTCAACACTAATTAGCATTGGCTCAATGGCCATTACTTGTTCGCAATCGTTAACCCTTGAAAAAATACAGCGACAGAGCTCTGGGGTTTTTCGATAAACAAGTACACTTTGTTGGCGATTAGTATCTGTCTGGAAGATTCAAATAATAAAGGTTATATATCACTTTTGCAAGAGGTCATTTAGGTAAGGCATCTGCAACTTTAGTTTAAATTTATACTCAATCGAACAAGTCAATTCTCAGCCTTTTAAATTGCCTATCTATTATATTTTGTACCTGTATATAAAACAGCTAATATTTCAGCTTTTAGCTTATATCTTTTGAATCAGATTCTGGTAAGATATGTTTAATATTAAATGGCTTAAGATTAAAGCCTTTTTAAAGCATCAAAATTGATCAAAATGAAACCATCACAACGATAACTTATTCCCCGATTATCGCTGCTTCTTCACAAAAATAATCGAAATAAATCGAAAAGATCCTAGGGGTATTTACTGGCAATTCCCAGTGTATTTAGGAAGCCCATGGTGACAGAGGCCTTCAGGTGATTGGGCTGATGGGTGGGTGGTTTAGTTTGCTGGGCGGGTCGGCTGAAGGTTTGATCGCCCGCCTGTCGCCACAACCACTTCATGCTCGATCGGACGACGTATCTGCCCATCGCATTTTAATTGCCGTATTTCTGGGCGAGCGCCTCCGCGGACCAGAAAGCCAGAAAGCCATATAACCTGATAGCCTGATAGCCAGATAGCCAGATAGCCGGCGATAGCCCAATTATGTACGTACACAGGGCAGGCGGAGCAGCAGTAGACCAGCAGAGTACCAAGACCATTGTCTCATCCGGCCAACTGACCACGGCAATGACTACGGCTATCCGTCGGAGCTATCTATTCGACCGGTAAGTAATTGTAGGCAAATATTTGTGTTTGCTCTTGCCGCTATCGGCAGCAGAAGCGGTAACTTGAAATGCACGAATTTGACACTCTGACAAGAGGAGCTGGAGGCGGAGGTGCCACACAATATCCCACTATCCCCACTATCAATGGCAACACAATAGCCATTCCATTAGGTTCTATTCACGCCCCCCGAAGCCCGCCGTCGGTGCGAAACTTTTAATTAAATGCCTAATAGATGTTTGTCACTCTTGTGCGGCCCGATTAATAGTTCGATTTTATTCTCGGTGCCGTGGTCTCGTGATCTTCCTTGTCATGTCCATACGGTTGCCAATTAATTTCCAACTGGCAAGTGGCAAGAGTTTCTAAACCAGAGCCACAAACCAGAGCCCTGTAACAACAGACTTTCCAATTTTGCACTTTGAACGCCGCCGGACTATAAAATTCGGCGGCTTTTCTTTGAGGCCGATAAGCTGGCGCCGCGCAACTCTTGTTTCCCAAATTAAATATTAAACTAATATCGAGCGGTGGCAGGCAGGGATGGGAGGGAAAATATGAATGCAGATCAATTTAATTTCCTTCATTTTGGATTGATGCTATCATGGCTTAACTTAATTAAACGAAAAGTGCAGAAAACCCGGTCAGGTATCCAATTCGGTGGAGTTATCTAGGTCCCAGGTAGCACCACCTAGTTGTCTCCGAAATGTGTCAATGATTAATAAGGCAAGGAAGGAAAACGTAAATTGATAAACACGCTTTCACAAAAGTGTTTAATGAATTAATAATTCTAAAGCTGTTATGCAAATCGTGCAGCACACAAGCCATTTCCGCTTCTCGACCAGATAAATGCCTATGCGAATATTTTTGGCCTTTTGTTTGCGTTACTGCGAAACCCCAAGCTCAGCGCTTTTGTGGGTGTTATGGTGTTTATGTACCCCGGCATGTGTGCACTTTCGTACATAGTCAATGGCCCGGGGCTTGATCAATTAACTTTGCTGACATCGACACCAGCAGAATGCAGAGTGCAGAATGCAGCAATCCGAAAAACGAAATCAGAAAGCAGCGGCCAACGCTGACTTTTTCATTCAGAAAGAAGTGCAGTTCTCGTTTGTTTAAAAATGAGTATGTTTGCGGCTGTGAATTAATTCCGATGACACAGACAAAATTCGGGGGTTGGCTGGTGTGCCTCCCGAAAATAATGGAAACTGTTTAGCTGTTCTAGAAAGGTTTGCAAACAGCTGGTAAAAAAAACTATACTTCTCTATGTATGAACAAGCCGTTCTCCGAGATAATGCCACACCCCTTTCCGTCTTCGTAATCAGCATTAAACTGTATTTTGCCTATAATTGCCCATNATTTTCTTGTACATATTTGCCTATATCTCCTAAA
Organism: Drosophila ironensis; assembly: GCA_021223825.1. NCBI lineage: Eukaryota > Metazoa > Arthropoda > Insecta > Diptera > Drosophilidae > Drosophila > Drosophila ironensis. The sequence goes on from JAJJHQ010006038.1 coordinate 10,416, forward strand.
TGGTTGGAGCAAGAAATATAAATCCTTTATCTAAAAGCTACAAATTATAATATCTAGCCATGTGCCAAGTTTAATAAACATCGGACAATAAATAACAAAGATACGGCCAACTAATATGTTCAGCCTCTTTTCAAAGTGTCAATGCCGGATGTGGTAATCATTCTACTTTGATTTAATTTCAGGTTAAATTATTTAAACGGCAAAACTAATTGAAAATGAAATTGGGTACTTGGTATCTCGTTGTTGAGAAATCTCGACTAAAGAGATTCTACTTCTTTTCCTAGAAAATATCTGATCAAAATTCTTAANACTAAAGAGATTCTACTTCTTTTCCTAGCAAAATTCTTAAAATTCCATGGGGCTTTCGAAGAACCCCTCCCCTAAGATCGCTAAATGCCCCTATTTTGTAGCTGAAACACTTCCTATTTGCTCAACATTGCATTAATTAATGTCTGCTTAGAATACACTGTATTCCATTATAGGGCCACTAATTAAAACCCTGCTCTGGTTTCACAAAGTGCTTTATGAGCTACACGACTTACTTTGTTCGGTTCGCCTGCGTAATTCAGCGATCACGACCTTCAAAGGCGCGAACTAATTTCTTTGATTCCATTACGCCGCTCCGGCCTGGCCGGGAGTATGCAAATCAAATGCAAATGCTACACCAAATGCCAACTAAACGAAAGTTTTGTGATTTGCAAAACACGCTGGGGGGTCGGACCCCCCAAAAACAACAACAGAAACATTATAAACAACAACGGCCAAAGGCATTAAAGGCGGGAAGAGCGGAGTGAAATATGATCGTCGATCGCATTTACAAACGCGAATGTAAGTGCTGCGTTTGCATTTGCTGGCCAGTGCAACGGAGTGCAGGGCATTGCAATCGAAAGTGAGCAGATTTTTTTCTCTGGCTCTTTGGTGGTCCCAATAGCCCATCCGGTCGGACGGATTACGAACGGACGGACGTACGGACAGACGAACGGACGTACGGACGTACGGACGGACAGAGAAGCGCTTCCACCAAAAAGCGTTGTCGACGCCCCAGTCGCCAATGCTGTCTACATTGGATTTCCGGCGTGGTGTAAGAATGCCTTCAATGGCTTTTGCTGGCTCGCTGTTTATGCTTACTACACCATATCTTCTTGGCTGCCATCCATACTCGCATGAACGCGCTGTGGGTTACATCGGATCATGCTTAATTGGCAAAAATATGATTCATGGCGTTTTGCACTTTTGGCCGGATTTCGCCGGCCGTTGCTTTGCCGGCTCTGCACTTTTTGCCGCTGCAGCTTTGTCGCCTATAAACAATTAAACGATGCCCATGGCAACCCCCCTCCCCGGCCCAGTCCAAAGAGTAATCTTTGATGGTGGCCCATGGCAACCAGATATGAATCGGTTCTGTCGCGGGCCAATTTGGCGGCCAATTAAGCGCCGCACTGCAATTGTCGTCCTGCGAGGCGACGCTATTGGTACACCGACCAACTCATAAATACGTCATGTCCAATTAAGAAGCGTTAATTGAAAGTAATGAACATTTATCGATAATGGAGCCAGCCTGCCACTGCAATTGCAGCGAACTGAACGCGGAAGTGGCACTTGGCCAACAGGCTGGGCCCACCTATAACAATTCACTTAAAAATAAGTAGTTGGGCATGTGTAAAATGTCAGCGGCAAATAAATTCTAAAGGCTTTCACTTGGCCCAAGTCATGGGAGATGAATGAAAAATGCCACAAATTTATTGATTTATTACCCCGCACTTGTCGGTAGGGATCTTTTGCACTGCTTGCGAATTTAAATGCTTTTCCTTACTCGTTCAAAGAGTTTATTATGCTTTATGAAAGCCAAATTAAGGCAGCCACAAAGCCAAAGGAAACTCCGCCTTGGAGCTTATTTAAAAATCAATAAAAGAGCCAACAAATTAATGGCCACCATATAAACGTTAGCAATTAACAAGCAAACACAAAATCGTCATTGGCCAGTTGGAGTTGCCTTTTTTTATTGTAATTTCTGCTGTGTTGTATGCGGATTAAATACTTGTTCGGTCGTAATTCAACACAATCATCATCACTCAATGAAATTGTGTACTCTTTAATGGAAACGCTTTAAGTTTCCCAAAGTCCACGAAAAGCAACGAGAAACGAATTATTTTCCGTGGCCGAGTGGCGGGGAAATGGAATGAAATGAAATGAAATGAAATGATACATAAATATGCATGAGAGCGGAGACTTGAGTGGGTCTACCGGCTTTTAGCTAACATTTTTCGAAACTTTTACGTTTGGATTCTTAATTCAACAAAACACGCAAAGTTAATAAATTTCAAAGTGAATATGTTTTCACCATCATGCATTTAGTCTGCCTTTGCGCCCCGAATGCTTGGCCGGCCGTCTGGCTGCCTCGGACCTCGTTTTTTGTTGCTTGGGGACGCAAAAGGGGCACACAAGGGGCCTGCCTGCCCAGGGGGTGTGGCAAGTAGCAAGTGGCAAGAGGCAAGAGGCAAGTGGCGGTCGGAGGCACCCCACCAAGGCGGCGGGGAGCTGCAAAGACGGAATGGAAATGTTGCTTGCGGCGTGGCTACATTGTTTGCAACTACAAGTAATTAATTTTACCACTACAAGGTTTTAATGACTTCTAAAAAGTTTTTAGCATTTGCTGGATAATCCGGCCCAAGCCCGTCCGGGGCCGAACCGGGTACAAAGTCAGGCCAAGTCAAGGATGACTTTCTCCGCAGGTCCCCAGGTCGGTGGGCGTTTGCCGACAAAGCCTCCGACTATTGTGCTACAAGTTTGTAAAAACAAGTGTGCCAGTGCAGTGGAAGGCTGCGGAAGAAGCTGCTGACTATGCTAAATAGGCCTGCGGACCGAGGAGCACAGATGGGCGGCCTCTGTTTATGGCCAGTGTCATGTCCATGTCCCCGGCGAACCGCAAGGCCAAGCCTGCGACGGCAGATGGAGATGGAAATGGAGCTGGAGCGGGAGCTGGAGCTGGAGATCGTCCCCGAGCCGGAGAACATGGCTCCGGGCAGGGCATTGAGTCACGGTCTGGACACAATGTGCGGTTTTTGGTTTGTTGATATAATTTGAATTTTATGGTGTAATTACGGTCATAAATGTATTTGCCGTTTAATGGAGCCCAGCATCGGGCTCCTTGTGTGTGTCCAGATGCAGAGAGAAAATCGGATAACGATGTTCCATCATTAATAAATTATATAACAAAAAAAACAATAATGAAAGGAAGATAAAGGTTACAATAGTAGTATGAACATTTATACCAAACAGGAGAATGAGTTTCTCTCATCCGAACAGTTGTTACTAGAGAAACCTATACAATTATTCATCTTAAATCCATATATTTAGGTACATTATTAGATTTTCTTGTATGAAACTCCATTCAAATGAATACCATATAAAAAGGTTTTGCAGTTGAAATTCCTTAATTTATCGACACATTCCCTTGGGTTATCCTTTGCCTATTTATTTTCACCCTTTATTTTGCTGTGTGTAGCCTATGGAATACCCGAAAGTTTCTTCCTGTGTGGCTTGCCGGCCACCCAGAAAAAACAATGTTGCCGGAAAGCGGAGAGCCTTTTGTTGACTGCCAACTATAAAGTGATAAAACCGTGAAGACCTTCTGATGTATACGAGCATGGATGTGACTGGGAATGGGAATGGGAGTGGGGCTGGGGCTGGGCATGTGGATGGCCCTTTGGGCAGAGGCGCCGTGAGTGCATTTAATTTGCATTTATTGGATATTAGCACGTCTGGCTCCTCATCTCGATCGCAAGTGCAAGACGCCGCAGGAACAAAATGATGTGGTAATCGCAATCTATATAAAGGCCTTTTTGCATCATCCCGTGCACTTAATAAGCCAACGTAGCTGCCGCTAACAATGTAGCCAACTTGGCAGCCAGCCGACCGGGGCGGCGGAGGGATAGGAATTCCAAAGGGGTTGAATATCCATCCGTCGGTGGGCAAAACTTTAAATACAATACGCTAATGGCATGGCATTGTGCCGGGGATTGAATCCGAATCTGGCCGGGAATGGCAATGCCAATGGGTATGGGAATGGGCATGGGCATGGGCATGGATTGGATTGGATTGGATCGGAGCTTTCGGGGTTCCCAGCGCTTTTGTTTCTCGTCGAGCATGACAAAAGTGGCGACAGCTCGCCAGCCCAGAGGAGGTAGCAAAAACAAAACAGGAATACAAAAAACAACAGAACAGAACAGAACAGAACAGCTCGGAGAGCAGAGCGCACACAGAACACACTGAATTATAAACATTTTAAATTGAAATAACGTGTCGCAATTTTTTGTCGCTCCTTGATGCTGCCACAAAACAACAGCAGCAACAGCAACAGCAGCAGCAGCATCAGCATCAGCAACAGCAAAGAGCAGAGCATCGCATCGAGACTTCAAAAACGTCGTTAACGCTTACCTACCGCGCATTCTGCAATCAAATACGATTGATCTCACACTCGGCCCCGCGCAGTGGGTCGGGTCCGTAGTAGTATCTGTATCTGGGCCCTGGTTCGGTCTCTGTATCTCTCGGTTTGGGCATGGGTTTGGGTCTCCGTTTGGGCAGAGCCAGAGGCAGAGCCAGAGGCAGAGGCAGTGGCGGTGGCAGCTGGAGCCGGAGCATCACCATCAACAACACCAGTGACAATGGCGACAGCCAAACAACAGAGCCAAAGAGCCACGGCACGGAAAGCCTGGCAACAGAATGGCCAGACAGACGGACACTCGCGCAGGAAGTGAGTTCGGGGCCCTCATTTCGGCCAGGTCCTCTGGCCACCTCCGGCACCACCTCCAATCCAGCACCACCACCGCGCGTGTCGCCAAAGCCGGTGGCATGGTGGCATGGCATAGGTGGCAATGACAATCGCGACCGGATGCTTCAAATCAGATATTGTTTTACTTTGCGCCTTCATTCAGAATTTCGAATTTCGATTGTCAGCGTGTCGTCTGTGTCTCTTAGCTGTTTCTCTTCCATTTTATTTTATTTTATTTTATTTTATTTGGTTGGAGTTTTTTGCGCAGCCTTAAGTTGGGCTTTGTCTCGGCGAGAAATATTTAAGCAGCGGCTGGCAGGCGAGCGGCAATGCCAATCGCCGTATTGCAATGCGAGCAGCGTGGTGGCTTAAATAAATGTGTCTCGATTGGGACAACGGGGCCGAGCGATATTTATCCTGTTCTGTGGCTCTGACTGTGAATCTGCCTCTGACTCTGACTCTGGCTTTTGCTCAATGAAGCTCGTAGATCTAATCGCCACTTCTGGCACCGGAGGGGCCACAACAAATGCGGCGTGAAGGCGACAAATTCATGGGCTCATCTTGGGGATTATACACCTCAACAAAAGAAGGAAGTCCTATATTAACACTTGCAATCTAAAGAGTCAAATGATCAAATGATCAAACTTTGTTTTAGGTTAACTATATTATGAGTAAGCCATATGATATCATTAGAATATGATCTATAAAGCTTCAAAAATTCTACAACATTTTCTAACATCTATTGGAGGTAGGTATAATATGAAACCCAGACTAAATGACGTGAATTAAGTACCCCAAACATTACTGGAGTTTTACAAATGACTTTGCCTTATGACTGGAATTTTATATCACTCAATTTATCCTATTTAGACCTCAAACCCTCGAAAGAACCAATTTTTCTCTCTGCAGGGACCCGGCATGGGCATTTCCCTTTGGGATAGACTTTGGAGACAACCAAGTGAGCCCCTTCAATCACCGAAATTCCGCTCAAATGAATGAAACCGATTTCCCGCCCTAATGGCTGTGTGAGGTCCGGTCTGGTCCGGTCTGGACCGGTGGCTTTCACCCGGGAATCTTCGCGAGAGTTTGATTACTGTCTCAATCGGGGCCAAGGCGTTGGGAGCAGCACAAAAAAAAATAAAGAAGAACCACCGGCAACTTCCGCTTGTCCGATGATTTGAGGGCTCAAGACCCGGGGCTTTGGCTTTCATTCATGAGGCCACCAAATCCCACCGGGAAAATAAGGAGTCGAGACACGAAATCACACAAAAAAGTGCGGTATGTGTGGCGGCGGTACACAGAAAACCTGTCTGCGTTGTTAACACCGCCAACTGGGAGCTGCGAGCTGGGAGCTGGGAGCTCGAACTGAAAGCCTGAAGGACCAAAGAGCCAAGACCAAGCCAAGACAAGGGAACACCACGCTCTAGTGTTGAGGCCAAAAGGGAAGTGTCAGCTCGCCAAATTGACAGGCAAAGGCAGAGTAAACGATTTTGGAGATTTGTCATTGATAAGTCGGCCCCAGAGTGGCAAAAGGGATGCCAAATGCCAAATGCGGGCTTTTCGCAGAAACGCGGTCTCCCCCGGCAACAGCAACAGCAACAGCAAAAGCAACAGCAACACAAACCGGACGGAAGGATTGGAGGATGTGTGTCCCTTGTGTGTGGCTCTCCAACTCTCGGCGGTTGACTTCTGGCGTGCAGAGCAAATTAATTCACACCTTGCCAATCCATTGTTGGAGGACAAGACATATATATGCAAATTGTTTCTTACGAATTAAGCCTGCCCGGGCAGCCAGGCCCTTCAGTTGGCCTCGAGTTCAGCGTTCCGCCGGCCAGAGTTCGATATTAATTTGGTAGGCAAAGCTATGGCTTTGTCTAATAAATTACAAACAAAATATGCTCATGTCTTCGTGAGTCGACAGAAAGTGGCACAGTGCGTTCATCCGGCCCCAAAACGAATGGAAATCGAACATGGGAGCCGCCACACTACAATAATATTATGTCAGGGGAGCGGGAGCCGAGCAACTATTGATATTTACCAGCAATACCAGCACCCGCACCCGCACCTCTCGGATATTCAGATATTCAGATACACTCGTACACGAAGCCGCCGCACACTGTTTGTGTGGGGTCAAAGAAATAATTAATTTAAAATTCCATCAGCGCACGCCGAAACGACACATTGAAAGCTCTTTAAGTCCCAAATTACGAGCATTGTACCAGAAACAAATAAGAAAGACTCACGACAATATTTCTGACACATTTGCTGTTTGTAATGCGATTGTTAACTGCGTGCGACGACAACCAAAATCAGACGCAATGCGGATCGCCCCGTTCGATCTGTCTATATATCTATCCATCCATCCATCCATCGATTTTGGGCGTCTCATATTTGAATTCCGAGCGTGTCGTGCTTGGCTAGTCAATTGTCGGTTTCTCTGTCCTCTGGCCTCCCGAGCCCGAACAGAAAACCAAAGAAAAACACCCATTCCAAGCCCAAAACTCAATCCGTATTCCCATTCCCAGACCCCCAATCCCCCCAGAGAAGCACGGCAAACATTTTGTGTTACCAAACAAGAGCTTCTCCGGAATTGAGTTTGACATTAATGGACAGGGCGCTATGATAAAAGACGTCACACCTGGCGGAAAACAACTTTTGATATTCATATTTGCACAAAGTTTAGGACAAGAAATGACAAAAGTTACTAAACTACCGATTCGAGGCAGTCAGGGCTTGCGTGGTGGAATATTCACAATGATTTCACCCTTTCAAGCCCAATAAAAAGCCTTAGATTTATAATTGTTAATTATGTTTTGCAACCTTTTATTTAATATGATTTTCAATGATCCAAACCCTGTTAAACATCCTAAATTGTGTTTAATATTTGGTTTATTTCACTAACGAATCTCCTTGTGCACATTGTGGATACTATTTAATAAATGCATTTATAACTTAAGCTTGTAAAATATTAAAGTGCTAAAAGATATGGTGCCAAGTTAATCGCCTTTTGAGATTATCCTTTATGATGGCATCTTTATGACTGGATTTTTTTCACATTTCGTGCTTGTTTATCTCCGCGACATATAATAATTTAAAATGCTTATATTCAATTAAGCCAATTGGCATTGAATGGCAACATTGTCAGCTGATTAGATCTAAACGAAGATCGTAAATCATGCAGCCCTTGAAGTACCGCTCCGGCTACTGCTGCTGCTGCTGCTGCACCACCTTGGCGGACAGGTGCGGAAAATTACTTTTTATATGCCTCGTTTTAGTGGTTTATTATGACAAAACAAACTCTAGCCCAAATATCAGTTTGGCCAGCGAGGAAGACGCCGCAAACGGCACTGCTCATGCGCGGCGGCGTCTGCTCCCCCTTACCAACTCGCAGGGCCACTAACTAGCGTTTGAGGAAAGCGATAAAGAGCCAGTCAGCGCTATTAACATCATAAAACTACTATAAAAAGACAACAAGAGCGGAGTGCAAACAAAAACGAAGGCAAAACGGACAGAGCAACCGCTATGTGCACAACATAAATCATCAAATTGTTAGGAAGATCCATTATGGGCCATTACGGACACCAACAGCTCCGACACCCGAGCACCTCAAAGAAAGAAAGGTGGCAGTGGCGGCAGTGGCAGCAGCGGCAGCAGCATTATTAAAATGCCGTTTTGCTTAATTTTATTTTATTGTTTTTGGAGGAATTTCCAGCCGCGAATAGCAGTCAAATGAGCGCGCCGTTTCGAATATCGGGTGGTCCCGTCCACAAATTGAAAGAGTGAGGTTGTCGAGTTGAAAAATACCCAGCACCCGTTTTGTGTTTGTTGTTTTAAGGAAGCCAAATGCCCGGTAGCTTAGCTAACCGAACAGCAACCACTACCGCGAGGTGAGCCAACTAAAATTTATTAATGTGCCGGAGATACGCAGGCGATATGCGTTGTCCAGTCAGTCGGTCGGCTTGTCGATCGTTTCCTTGGAAGTGGAAATGAGTAATTTTTTCCATTTTGCTTTTCCCTTTGATGGGAGCCCGCGATAAGCGGGGGAGACCTTTAATGTTCCTGCGGAATATGGTAAAAATTAATAAAACGGAAGGATCTTGTAGATACGCATAATGAGCTGCAGATGACAGGGCATATCATCGCTCACATCAACGCAGCACACTTCCGAAAAACTTATAAATTTTGTGAGGGAAAGCATGGAGAAAGTATCCTGAAAGGAAGGAGCAATAGCTCCAAGACATTTTAGTCTTTCTGCTCGTTTTTATACCCAGTTATACCCAAAATAATAGAACAGACTATATTGAATTCTTACGAAAGTATGATACAGCTACGTCCGTCTGTCCGTCTGTCCGTCTGTCCGACAGGTGGAAACCAAGAACCGGGTATTTATAGTCGAGTCACTCGACTTTAATCGTTCCTACTTGCTTGATTTCTATTTCATCAAAACCCCCAGTGAAACCCACGCTTTAAAAGGTCGTAGACCTAGGAAATGAATCAAACCCGACCGGTTGATAGAGTCCATGTCCATTCCATCGCATAGTGTGGCACTACCAAAATAGGGCTTGTCGCGGCGGGTTTTCTTTGAAAACAAATTAGGCGGTGTGTCGGTAGCCCCAACCGCACTTATCGAATGCCTATCTACGTATGTCGACAATCCCAAACCCAATCCAAATCCCGATCCCGATCCATCTCATCGCCCAACCCGACGACACAATGTCTGACGGCTTCGCGTTTGGTTTTTTTCCTCCTCTCCGATGGCCTGATGGGGAGAATTATAGATAAATGATCAAAAGATTGTTAAATGCTGTTCAAGCAGCTTAGGAATTTGTTTGATGAGAGATTGATATCGCGCAGTGCAAGAGTTAGGCATTCGGGAACCGGGGAATTGTTGCCCGGACTTGTTCTCTTCCGCCAACGATCCTCCCGATCCTGATATTCAAGGCGGTTTTTGTATACACGATGGCTTAGCACTAATGAACAATGAATGTATCTGCATACCTGACAGAACATAATCAGGAAAAAGGTTAATAAAAAAAAGGGTGGCAAAAGCGAGTTGGCTTTTTACAGGTGGTCTCTTCGTGTTGATCCCTTTTTGGAGTTCATTGTTTGTTGTGACTCAAATTCTTTGGATATTTCAAAGGAACTATCAAATGGGTGTTCCATTCGAAAGAAAAGGGTCCCACGATAACTTCCTTGTCTTATAAATTTATTGCGATTTACTTCAGAGAAACTGGTTGCTAAATAAAAGTAAAATACAAAACAAGTGGAAAAAATATTTGCCCACTCTCATAGGGATCGGTTGGAACTTTCACTAAACCTTCTAAAAAACTTCTACCAAAAATCCAAAAATAATTATAACAAGTTAGCAATTATAGAATCGAAGCAATCGGATATCAACGATACGCTGCATAATGCAGTAAAAACTATTACCAATAATACTCCTCACAGTCAGCAGAAATCCCAAGTTGCCAGCGCTTAATATTTAGGCTAGACTTTTAAGACTTCCCAAGTCTATTAAATAAATAAATTTTCCGAATGTTCTGAGTCAGTCCATTATATGCAGATGTGCCAATGGGTGTGTAAATCCAAATGGCAAACAAATTTAAAATGGAAAACAAAAATATGGACGTTGTGCAACAAACAGCACGTACACAAACTACTAGGCACATGTATTATACTATATACACGGTTCTCGTAAAGATCAAGGGTATGTTCATGGGAATAATTATTTGTTCAATGTGTAGGAAGTATATTTTTTTTTTTGAGTTTCAACACCTGAGTAGAAATGTCGTATAATCGCTTTGACATATTTTTTGTTACATTTTTTACTTGAGGACCAGGTATTTCTAGTCGAGACATTCGACTATAGCCGTCGCTTGTTTCTTTTTATTTAATCGCGAACACGGGTGTGCAAATATGGGTTTGATTTGATTAAGTGAACCGATGGTGAGTAAGTATCGTCACTGGCATTAATATTCTTAGTTGGGCATTTAAATGAGTGCGCGCGAATGTGCGTCTGTCTGTTTCGGTTCGGGTTCTGGTTTCGGTTTGGGTTTGGGTTTGGGTGTCGGTATCGGTTGCGAATTGTGTGTGTTTCTGGGTGTTTTGCATAGTTTTGCTCCCCATTGGCAATTCATGAACATGACAACTGCAACTGTCCATTCCAGTGGCGGCGCAGTGTTCGGTGTTTTCAGTGCTCAGTGTTCAGTATGTTTCGTGTGTTTGGTGTGCGGGCGTGCTTGTAGATACATCTATGGGAACACATGTCAACATTCCAGGAACACATGTATAATGTATACATACATGTTGGCATACCAACACACTCTCGCCCAGAGCGCACACACATTGACAAGGCGGAAACTGTGTGGGCGGGACCCAAAGGGGGCGTGCAGCCGTTGGGTGGGCACAATTAATTAATTGCCTTTTGTGCCATTTGCGCAACTGCAATTAAAACACTTACTCGCCAAATACCCGCCCGCTAGCTGTATCTTTATAGCCATAATTACGCGTGTTCCCCGAGAACACAAGCAAAATAATCTTTTGTCTCCAACTGAAAGCTTTAAGATGATAAATATACACAGACGGATACATTCCTAAGAAATGAATCTTTGAGATATGTCCCTTAAGCCATATCTTCCGGTCAAAAAAACATGACAGAGAAGTGGAAGTTTTATCAGGAAACTTTACGGGATGCGAATTTCGATAGTAGTATACTTTGATTTTTTATTCAAGTTCCATTAGCGTAGTTCTTTCAAAAGTTTATACACAGAGTCTTATCAGCTTTATAGGTGTTTGGCTTCAAAATTTCATAATGTGCAAGGACACAGCACCAGACAAGTGTGCCAAGATGTATGGAGTGTATTGCGTAGTCATTGGATCGTTGTTCGCTTTGGTCGATATTGTTAGAATGATTCTAATATCTTCCGAACCAAATGGTATGCACAACGACCAATTCGATGTTGTGATAACAGTGTTTGGGGGCGTAACAATACCTATAGATATTTCATATGCTGTCGCAGGCGTTTTAATAGTGCTTGGAATTAAGCAGGTAAGCCGCCAATGATTGTTCACAAAATGGGTTTTATTATTAATAAAAAAAAACAGGAGCGGAGGGAATTTATCACGATTGGAAAGGGCGTATCCTACGTTTGGCCTATTTGTCATGTTGTACATATATTCCCTTTGAGTAAGTACTGTTGAAATGCAATTTTATTTCTACCTTAAAGAATAATGTAAAGAGAGGAAAAGGTTATTAGTCCCTAAAATTGTTTGTGACTGGTATATTTATATTTTAAAATATATCAAAATATTCATATTACAAATAGATCCACATTATGGTAATAATTGTGTAAAGGACTCCTAAAACTTTTTTCAACAGAATCCTTAGGCATACAATAATACCTAACAGGATTCATAACACACACATCGTAAGCTTCGAACTCTGAAATTTTAATCGTGTAATCTTTGTGACATACGAAATTTTATGGATAATCATTTATAAGAGTATAGGAGAACTTACCTTTTAAGTTATTCCATTCTATCTATATCTTTGGCATGGCAGCAGAACCCAAACACACATCAATGGCAATATGACCCACATCTTTGGCACAATCGTAGGCCATTTTCTTGCGGTGCAGATGCGTGTGTGCGGGAAACGCAGCGCTGAGGTCGCCACTCTACATGAATAGTTTGTGACCTTTCGCTTGTTGTACAAACAATCTCTCCAAACAGCTGGCGTCGCCGCTCGCCCGTTTCGCGCCTCAATGTCACACGTTTTCGGTGGGCCAGCCGCGGGTGGGTGGGTGTTTGGCCGGTTGGGGCAGGCCCCCCGCCGCCCCCCGCAGCCCGGGCCCATTTTAATTGTTTACATTTTGTTGTGTTTCAGCACTTATTATTATTATTATTAATTTCACTGGCACTCGCCACAAACTTTGCGCCCCAATCCCCTCTCCCGGAACCAGAGCAAACCCATTTCCGTCCGCAACTCCTCCGCCCCATGGCCCCCGCCCGCCACACGCTTTTGCTCTTGCTGTTTTTTTGTGGGCGGCAGTGTTATTGACTTTTGCAAATGCCGCAGAAATGAATGCACAGCCAAGCAACTCGCGAAACGCACAGTGGGAGCCCTTCGCATCTTTGGGGCCGGCAATAAACAAGTTTGTTTATGGAAGCATGTTATTAAACGTCGACCACAATACTCCCTATCGCTTATAAGAAAGGCATACCCGAATATTTGAACGTTCTTTCCGAAGAAGATTACAGAAAAGTGACGGATTTCTCGGGAAAAATTACGGGAGGCGCATTTCAATACTACTCGTAGTATACTGTGTTTCTTTAGTCAAGTTCTGTTTTCTGTTCTGTTTTTGGTTATTGACTTAAAAAAAAAAAACAAATTTCTTCAAAATTTCATCATGTGTAAAAATAAGACACCAGAAAAATGTGTCATCCAATATGGACTCTATTGTATACTCGCAGGAACGGTTTTATGTATAATTGATATATGCAGATTGTACCGTAAATATGTCAAAACCGAATATAATGATGACGATCCCGAAGATATTGTCATTCTTCTATATTTAGGAACAGTAGATATTATCGTAGATATTTTATATATTATCGCAGGCATTTTAATAGCGCTAGGAGTTAAGCGGGTAAGCCGCCAATGATTGTTCAGAATGTGGGTTTTATTATTAATAAAAATCACAGAATCTCAGGGCATGTGTCACTACTGGCAAATTCATATCCTACATTTGGCCTATCTGTCGTATATATTTAGTATTCCCTTTAAGTAAGTACTATAGAAATATACTTTTATTTTTAATAAACATTTGTTTTTTTCTCCCTATTCAGTTGTCCATATCATCGCAATTGTTAAAGTTAAAGAGTACCTTAAAGGACTTCCACCTCCAACCGCCTAAAATTGTCTGGAACTGGTAACATTTTAAAACCTCTTACATGATAGACCGAGTCTCTAATAAATTAATTGGTATGCTTAAAATTGTGTTTTTGTTTGGCCGGGTTTGTGGTACAAGAGTATTCTGTTGGCAGCTTTACCTCCGGGTCTCGGTACTTCAGCTGATTGCCTGTTTCGCTGTGAGAAGACACTGCTGGAGACGATGTCACTGATTCCAGCTCTGCTCAATTTAGCGCCAGTGCACGCGAGTAGCTACTCCTCCACCTTTGATCCACCAGATCCGGATCCAGCTGCCCACCCCTTCCTCCCTCACAGCCGTCCATGGAGACCCGTGATCCGTGATCCGTGAGTCGCGCAAAGTTGGACCTCCAGATTACTGGCACGAAACTGAAACCCAGACGGCGCTGCTCCATGGGTCTACCGTTACTAATAGTGCACAATGTTCTTTATGCATTTGTGGGTGCACTGCACATTCGTGTACCACATACCCGTCATACCCGTATTGCCATGTGAATCTTCAGCCAACTGGGTGAGTGATAACTGTGCTTTCGCCGTGTTCGAGTCGCAGGTAAAAGTGATAATTGCCAGCTCATTATCAGCGTTTTGCGTGAGCAATTCGAGATTCGAGCACTGAATTTGCAGACAGCCACGTCTGCTGCATTCTATTAGATTTACTTATACACCATGCATTAGGCAGTCTATCATCATACGAGTAGACTTCCCATTGCAGCCGGCTCTTCATCATGCCATGCCACAAAAACATGCTCTAAACACTTGTTTTGCAGCTCTCTAATTAATCTGAAAGCAATGGGATATGCTCTGAATATGAAGAGTTGTTTTTAGAAGCTTTCTGTGGCGTTCACAATTTTAACTCTACTTGCATTAAATTCGGGTAGAGCCAATTATTATCGGCGTTGCAAAAATCAAGAGGCTACGCTCACTTCCGCTTTCTCAAATCGCACTTCTCATATACCCAAAATTCCACTGCTATTATAATGTTCTAATAATCAGGTGGACACTGAGAACGGGGTATTTATAGTCGATAGACTATAATCGTTCTATCTTGTTTATTGCTATCCTACTATCCAATGGCGTTGCCAAAACTCATACCTAATGCATTTTTAAACAGATATTGACTTCATACTTCCCACCGGAAGCAGCCCTTTAGCCTTGAGGATCAGCCTGCAGAATCAATTAGGAAACCAGAAATGCAGATCAGGGCATGTGGGCGAGGGAGAGGCCGCCGGTTTCGAGGGGTTAGCTGGGAACGTTACGAGTATTTCCGCACTAATACCGCACCCGATCGAATGCCCATGCGCACAGACCCCAGAGTGCCATGTAGATGGATGGATGAATGGAGGTGGCTTATAAGTTTGTACGTGCCGACAGGGCTACAGCTCAGATTTGGAGGAAAAACATGTGTAGGTAACTGCTCAAATCGCTTGTAGTGCCACTGCGGGCCAAGCCCAGCGCCGGGCTGCATGCGAATTAGAAATTAATGCGCCCCCTTGAATGGGTTCTGAATACTTAGCCATATACTCGTACCATTCATATGTGACAAGCTGCAACTGCAACTGCAACTGCAACGGCAACAGCCAAAGTGCAACCGAAACCAAGACTGCATACCAGCAGGAGGTGTGAAGAAATTGTTCGGTTGATGGGGAATTCACATTCCTGGAGCTTTTCTTCCATAAACATTTTTAAGAGCATTCTAAGAGCGTTCCCACGACATTTGGAGCAGCAGCAGCAGCAGCAGGAGCAGGAGCTGCAGCAATTATTCACGTTTGGTGTGGACTGCCAACTGGACTGTATAAATCAAGCGGCAAACCCCAGTCAAGCGTTTGGCAATTAACAATTTTACTTCTATTAGCCCTAACAATGTTACCAACGTTTGCAGCCGCGGCGGTGGCATCCACGGAAGCAGCCTGCTGCCGCTTGGGGCCCTCGGTTGCACCTTCATAACACCTTGTTGCAATTGTTACGCAGTAATTTTATGACTTTTCTCGGAACAAAGTCGTACAAAACGGCAGCCCTGCCGCGTTTCAAGACTGTTTCAAGAAGAAATGCTCTGCTTGGCAGCGTTGGCCATCAGGCGATAATGGTGAGTACATAAATTTTACTTTTTTACTGGAAGACAACACTTACGACCACCTAATGGCCACATTAACCGTTTCATATTTCTCTTTACTTTTAGCCAGATGAGGTTCCGGTAGCCCTAAGCGCCGATTTTATGTTTTCGGGGATGTAAATGGTTTGAAACGTTAACAATTATTTTAATAAATTTCAAACTATCATAACAGTATTCTTATACTTGCTTTTTTTATGGACAAGAATGGGTTGAACAATTGTATACCTACATTTAAGAGAATTCTTGATACCTTGAAACCTCAGATCATTACCCATGAGCAACCTTCCTAATTAATCCCCAAGCTGCAGTGATTTCCCTGCATTCCGAACAGTGTCATGAAATGGTACGAGTAGTACGCCTTCACCGGCACCACGATTGCCGATGGCGATAAGTTGCTGCCCCAAAGCGAGCCGTTAGCAGCTTTCGTTTTCCTGGCCACGATTGATCTTTGGCCGGGCTTTGTTTGGCCGGTAATTTAGCTTGTACTACCGCACAGAAAATTTGCATTATGCCATTGTGCGTGCTTACTCACCGCCACCGTCTCCACCTCCGACTCCGCCAGCGCCCCTGCCATTGCCATTGCCATTGTAATCGTATTGATGAAAGCCTGACGGCTGCCGTCGTGCGTCATGGGCCGCCCGCTTGTACTATATGTGGTATAGAGTATGTAGCCTGCATAAATATGCCGCACCTGCGCCTACATGCCAAAGTCAGAGAGCTAAAGCTGGGGCTAAAGCTAAAGCCCGGCCGATATGGCAAGCCAAAGAAGGCGATTTTTAATTGCGTCGACATGCGCCGACTGCCAATGGGCCTTGTCGTCACCTGTGCGATGGTTCGATTTGTCCGATCGCCCCGATAGCTATATGACGCTGTCGCCACCAGTGGCACACTCGCCTGCCTCCTGCCTTCTGCCTCTTGCCTCGTGCACCTCCTGCCGTTGGGGCACGCAAAAAAGTGCGGCATGTGTGTTAATCCGCAATCCGCTGGCGTTGAATGCGATTTAATATGCACATTAGGGTGGACCTGGGCCATAAGCAAGCTGTAGGCTTAGGGTTTAAGGTTTCTAAAAGTTTTGAATCAATCAAAAGGTTTTGTGAGCCAAATTGCCTTGTAAAATTACTCATGCGCCCTGTTGTCCAACGATTGTGCTTTCCTTGGCTTTGCGTTTCTATAAATGTTCCTGAAGTCAATCTTATATGTTTTACAAATTTTAGGGGCTTTTTAAAGTGTCCTGCATTGGAAAATTTGTCAATGAATCTTAAAAAGAATAAAACACGGTGAGAAAAGTTTTAATTGCATATATATTTTATATATTACTCTTAACAATGAAGAAAGCTCACCTTTTTGTGTAAATATGCGAAGGTACTTTTGCAAATATTATATGTTTTCCGCCTAAAATCCTTGTACCAATTTTAACCTGTAAGGTTTGAAGGTCCATCCTAAGCCCGAAGCCAAGTTTTAGATGCGGACTTTGTCCTTCCTACCTGGCCCACCTTTTTGTGGAATGCCACAGCGGGTACGTGTACTCCACATCTATTGTCATGGAAAGGCTTACATCTTGAGTTGACTTGATGACCGCTGTCGCCATTTGACAGGCGAGAGTGTTTGATTGGCCAGCCGCGATGGCGTTTGTGATTGTTTTGACAACAGAGTCCGCCGGGCGCGTTTGCAGAGCAGCTTTGGCCATCGGGCGGGGCCTTCAAAGCCGCCCAGGCCGCCGCCTCAAGTGGCAGATGCCCCATGTGCGATTAGGGAAATCGTGTGAGAAACAACTGCAAATATTTGCATAGGCCTGCTGGTGCAGTTTCTGCGGCTCCATTATGACATTCGACACTGTTTGCTGTTTGCTGTTTGCGCACATTTAACGGATTGCTGGCTCTGCGGATGCGTTTCAGCAAACATCGAAATGCACGCCAGCGATCGGAGCTGCTGCATCTGCATCTGCATTTTCCAAACAAAATCCGGGCAAATAGAAATCGATGGCAGGCAGCACTTGAGAGATCTGAAGATCCACGGATCGGTTCCGAGTCGTTGAGTGACAAGTGTCCAAACAACAACCGTCCTCGGATCGACTGCGTCCATGGCATCCATCATCCGGCCTGTTTGCCGAGATTCCAGCCTCACGGAGCCGGAGTGTATTTGCATTTGCGCTGCCTGGCAAACGATTTGCATGGCCGTGGCGTGTTTTCCCGGCTAATGCCTCGGATTTTGGCTTAAGCTGCTGGCAAAACAGGGACGGAAACAGAAACAGAAAGAGCCTCTGACGCCGCCGGTTTGTTTAGTGCGCGTGCGCGTGTTCACTGTACATGGCTCACTGTGGTCGTGCCTGGCGCAGGCACAAGTTCATGAGGTGCTCACTGGAAAAAAAGTATTCCCAGGATTGCATCTGCATACAGATACTGTAACCATACCATTTATAGATTGATTAAAGTAACAAATATGTTTTCATATACAAAAGAAAGTAGGAGTTAAGATCGGGAAAGCATTTCTGAACCTCTTTTTATATGTTTCTTGTTACAAGAACTAGATAGTATTGTTTATCTCCCTTAAAATTATTATAATGTCATGTTTATATTTTGATCATTCTGAGATTTTATGAGGATGAGATCAGGTAGTTATTTCCGGCCTAAATAATCTATGAAACTCCTCAAATAACTAGCTTTCTTTTCGAACCTTTAAAATTCAATAAAAAGAATCCTATTATTAAACTTCAACCATATTAACATGCAATTTATCACCCTAAGTTTCACTCTTTCCTCATACTACTCATAATTATTATATGCCTATAAGTCACTGTAGTTTCTTTGCGTGTGGCACAGCCCATTGGTGGATGGCCGGCGGTGCAGCTGAGAGTGGCAGCCACAGCCAAAGTTGCAGTTGCAGGCTGATCCGCGTGCGGCTCTGGCCAAAGGAATGCCTGAAATGTTTAGGCCGAGTTGGGATTACTGGCGTCCAAACATCGGGCCACTTCAAAGAGCCGCGGACATTTGATGGTAATTGCCGCTAAACGATTTTCAATGTTAGCTTGTAGAAACGTTAACATTTTAAATTTGTGTTATATACTCACGGACATGCGTATGTTAATACCCCTCGAACTCGGAGTCCAAGTCGTACACCTATGCGTGTGTCGTCGCTGAATCGGCGGCGGCCGTTCCTCTTGGTCTCTCATTAGTGGAATGCATTGGTCCTGTTTATGGTGGAAAAACGGGAGATTCTGTTTCCTCAACGACCCGGCTTAATGCACCTGGGAAAGCGAGTGGGCCCTGGCCGATTCACATGCGTTTTGCCCATTATTTTGCATAATTTATTCCCGGCCGTTTAGTTAATGGTGGTCGGCTCATTAAACCTTCGGGGAGATAAGCTGCTGGCGGGGTTTTGATACAACTCATACAACTCATTTAGGACAGCTTAGAAGGTGTTACCATTTCAATCAAAGGATCCCAAATCTATCATCTCAAATTAAACAAAATGATTGGGAATGTTTACACAAGTTGTCACTCCCAACCTTCCTAGACTTCAACGGAGAAGAGCTTGTAATTTATACGATACAAATGAATTAATAATTTCCCTTCGAATATCTTCTTGAAAAAAATGACCAAACACCCGAAAGGAATGTCTGTAATAACCTTGATCGCTGAATCCGGGAAACGAACATGAATGGATAAAAGAGTCATCGATCCACCGGTGGAGTGCCATCTCGCATGTACATTTTGTAGAACAATATTGATGACTCTGGACATTTCGCGGCGATCGGAGCGATCACAACGATCCGGGGCCTATATGGATATGGATATGGATATGGAGTGCAAAGTAGAATTCTCGAATCAAAATCAGCTCATTACGGAGGCTAATGTAAGCACAACAAAGCCATTCTGACGAGATTTATTCAACAGCTTTAAGTGGTTTCGGTTCGAGGTTCGAGGGTCGGAAGGAGGATGATGCAGCGCTAATGACATTGGCCACGACTTCTTCTTCAAAGGCCAAAACTCGATTCGATCTGAATCTGAATCTGAATCCGATCGGTAACTGGTAACTGAATCGCAGTTGCAGTCGCAGTCGGATTTGGCTGCAGTCAAAGGAGTTATTAACAAAAAGACTAGCTGCTTTTTGTGTACCTTTTCTTATGTTTTTTGAATAAGAATATTCAATTGGAAGCGTAAGAAACATGCGAGACGCGGACCCAGACGGTCGAAATCGGTGGAGCGGTGTGAAAAGGCTTTCATTTCAAACGCAAACAATCGCGCTGAGTAGGAATTGAAATTAATTTCATGTATCATCATTAATCAAAACACTCGCTGGCAGCGGGCAAAGTGCCTTGTGAGCTGATATGGCGAGCAGGAGGAGAGGGTTTCCTTACACATCTCATGCCCGTACCCCATACTCCACACTCATAACGATATTCATTCTACGATTCGGTGGCCAAATGGACGGGGACCGGGGCATTCCCCGGGCCCAACTAATCAGCATGCAAAGAAAACAACATTAAGAGTCAACAACAACGTCTGAACTCTCAACACAATTATGAGAACTGACGTTGCAAGAGTTTCCATGTTTAATGGCAAGTCACTTTCAGCGCCCCAGTTCAGTCATTGTCATTCATCCGAACAGATGAACTGGAGCTCAAGCCGGAGCCGAGGCTGAAGCTGAAAAGCTGGAGGTGCTTTCAAGATTTGACTGAGGACGTGGTCCATGCAACGGCTACATATACACACTTTTATATATGCTCTAACGATGTTTTCTTTGGAAAGTTAGGAGCCGTTTCCAGTAGTTCAATTACAACTTCACCCCACTTAAAGTGTTTTGTTCATGGCCCCGGGCTCCGTTTGCCAGCAATCACAGCTCGGATATCTCTAATAACTCATCGGGCTGGAGAAACTCCCCAAATCATTTACATATTCGCTTAGTGCGTTTAGTTCTGGCGTTTAGTTGTGCTTGCATTAGAAACCATGGGCCATTAATTAGAAAAGCATAAACTATGTAAAGTGTTAGACATAGGCTTCCGGGGTAAAACCCCTCGTTCTCCAAGTTAATAGTGTCTCGACTATCAATACCCGGTAATAGGTTTCCAGCTGATTTTTACATCATGGATAAATATTGCGGATTTGAATATAATATGTTGATTTTCGCAACACTCATAGATATTAGCCTTACCAATGTAATATTCGAATTTGGTACATCTAGAGTTAAAATTGTGGACGCCATAGAATTTCGCGGTTTGTGGTGGTACGAGGGTTGTTAGCCGATTTTGAAAGGAAACTTGTGCTGAACTGGTATCACATAATTTTGAATATGCAATTACTTTTTCTCTATCTATTATAGCCTCCGAAATCTAGGCGCTCATACGGACAGGCGGACGGACGGACAGACGGACAGACGGACATGGCTACCAATACACCTTTATCTTCTTAATACACTTAACACTCTCATTTTAATCCCTAAACAACGGTGGATGTCAGATATATCACATGGCTTTTAAGCCAGTCAAAAGTTGATCCCATAATAGTTTTCTCATTTCCAGTAGTTCAATCGCACATTCATCTCACTTTGTTGATGGCCCGGGGCTGAATGGCCAACAATTATAATCCAGATATCGCCCCCGAATGGCGGGTGAAACTCTCGAAGTCATTTGCATATTTCGTTCGCCCATTTGCTCATTTAAATTTGTTCAGTTATGAATAATATACATGTGTTATTCCAAAAAACCAGTGGCAGCCGAAATGCTTAATTTACGCCTATTTATTTTGTCCCCTCTTTTCATCTTTTTTTGTTGCTGCTGGGGATCGAATCGCTAAATAAAATACATTATGCCCCCAAAATGTTGCTGCCGCAGGCACTGATATGGCCAACAACAAACGGGAACATTCGTTGTCGTTGTCGTTGTCGTTGTCGATGTTGTCGTTGTCGAATCGGTTGCCTTTTGTCTGCGCCATTTGAGTGGGTTGATGCTGACAATTTTTGGGAACGGCTTCGGTTTCGGCCACGGTTTCGGTTTGGTTTTGGTTTTGGGCCGTTAACAAAACATGACATTTAATAATACGTATACAATACAAACATACATAAGTGTTATCGCCGACTAAAAAGCTTTTTGTTGCTGTTGCCATTGTCGCATAGTATCTGTGTTTCGTTGTCATTTTCGGCATCGGATTTTGTGTGCCTCCAAAGTCATAGCCCAAGCTGCCGCTGCTGTTCTGAATTGAAATCGGTTTCTAAATCCGACTTGGCCGGCGAAAGGTCTCTGTTGGCCCGAAACAAATGGCCCGCCATATAAATACGTTTTATTCGCGTTTTATCATTATTATTAATAACGCCGACCCGGCGCAGAGAGCGCAAACGTGTGCATGTTCGTTTATTTAGTGGTGTCTCTAATGGCTAGTAACTGCCCCTTTATCTTCCCCGAGATAGCCGATATTCAAATTGGGCTTGTGTTTCGGCAGGCTAACAAGATTCCGCGGCAAACGAATCTGCATAATTTGCTTATAACGAGAAAATATTAGCGCTCTTTTGTCGGGGCTTTTAAGCAAATACATGTTGAGTTAATCAATTTGGAAAATTAAACTATATTCGTAGCTGTTCCCCCTTGGTTTGTCTCAGTGCAGTATCGACCCGATAGACGGATGGATGGCTTATAAATAGAAGTAATGCCCACATATGTACTCCTACTCGTATATGGCTTAGGAATTCCGGATGGAAATTCGCTGTCACTGCCACAAACGAAGGGCAGGGCAGGGCAGGCCTGGGCTGGGCTGGGAGGGGCAAATGCATCGGGCCCGGTGGTGGTCGAAACATATGCAATATCCACAAATGCAACGCTGCATGCCGTATCACTCGCATCCTGCCATTTATTTGTCCTTATTTACCGAGCTCTCTTGGCAGGACGAAAGCGTTGGGGTTGCGTTTTTCATTCCAGTTTTGGGTTTTCGATTTTCGGTTTGGACTGCGGATTCATGGCTGCTGACAATGAGAGTTGAATAGCCCGGCCCTACCTCCCTGATGGCTCTGCCGCAGTTATTTATTTTTGAAGTTCCTGTGCTGTATCTCGCTTGTGTCAATACACAGGCTGGGACACAATGCGGCTCAGTTCCGACAGTCGTCATCCTGTCAAAACAAAGTGTGATTATTGATAATTTATGATGTCACGGATTTTTCCGGTCTTCGAATTATTATTTTATTGTCTTGCCAGGGCCATATATTTTTGCTACTCCAAGCACTCGGCATATTTGGTTCGATTTGTGGATGTTCCAAATGATTGGCACAACGAGGGACAGCTTCGTAAAAATTTAAAGCCGAGAAACTTTCAAATAAGAATTTTAATCGCTCTTAAGGTAATTTTCAATATCAACATCTTCCATATTTGGTGTACAAACCCAGTGACACGTGTAAACATTTGTGCATCGGCACAGGCAAATATTTATTATCCTTCGGGATTACCTCGCCCGTTAAGTTATTGGATATTCTGCGGTTAACTCCGGTAATGCCGCCTGCGCAATCGCTTGTCCTTTTGCGGTTCCACATCTGGGCAACCTGACTACCTCATTACCTTACCTTACTCAGGACTAAGGATCTGCTTTGAGCATTACCCCTCGCTCGCTCACACACGACCCCGGGTCATTGGCGGGCTGCGCATGCGCAAAACCACAACGCATCCTAAACAAATATTTGCGCAGCGTTTCGGTTTAGCCCATGGCTGCTGCTAATGCGATGTTTGTTAAACGATTGTTTTGCCAGGGATTTAGTGGTTGCCAAACAGTGGTTATATTGTATTGTGTGTGAAAAATCTGTGTTTGTGCCTAGCGCTTAAATTTATTGACGTAGTAGGCACGAAAATGCCAATGTAAACACGCTTTTAAATAAGTATGTTTGCCCGTTGCGCTGGCATCAAATGGCAACCGGAAGCGGCCATCACTTACTTAACCATCCCATTACTTAACCATCCCAAAACAGTGTCACTCTGTACGTGTATGGTTATATAACCTTACGTGCTAATTTTATGACGGATCGATGAGCAAGCCCCATGCACTTAGCGATACAGCATACTCTTTAATTTAATTATACATTGTACCTTAAGGTACAATATATCAAGTATATCAAGTTTGTGAAAATGTATTGCAATATGTAACAGGGAGAGGGAAGCATTCTTTTTGCATTCGGTGGGTTTAGCTAAGAAGTAGATAATGTTATTTCCAAATTTTGAAGCGCCTTCGCACTTGCCATATCTTTCGCAAAGAATATATTTTGGTATTAATCGTACCTAAAATTATCTAAATTCAAATTATGTATTAAGTCTTTATTAAATGTGCGTGCGTTAATGTTTAAGCAAAATCCTTTTTAGCTTACTCCATTTTCTGTTAAATAAATGACGTTTAAAATTTTCCCCACTGTGTACATTTCCATTACAAAGTAGAGGCTTCCATATCCATTTAGGCTCTGCCCGCATGCGCTCTCCTCCGACACTTCAATTTCAATTTAGTCGCCATAATTTGTTCTGAAGCAAGTTGCGTCAGTAAATCCAAATATGACGAGCCTTTCGCTACAATGAAACAGAAAAAAAGGGGCTACGAACATTCCCCGGGATCTGTGGCCGCGGAGCGTGGGGCACGCGACTTAACGCGCCGGCTTATTAGGTTAATTACGAGTTTTTGATTGGTAAATTAAGGCTCCGGCACCCGGGGCGGGCATCGATGTTTGGTGTTTTTGTTCGGCCCTGTATTCGGTTCGCTGCTGTATTCGTTTTGGCTGCGGAGCCGGAAAGCTTGAGCCCCGGGTCCCGGGTCCCGGCATCGTAATGCGGCACGCGGCAACCCGCTGCTCGTGCGCCAGCCATTTCGAAATCAGTTCTTAACTGAATGCCTCAATTCAAATGCGTAAATAATTAATTTGGAAGCCATTTAAGAGCGGCTGCCGACTGTCTGGGGGTCTGGATGTCTGGATGTCTGGCTTGCCGGCTTGCCGTCGGAGCTGGCTATTGACGCCCTCGGGTATCTCAAAGATACCGATAAACCACCCGCCGAGTCTCATAATTTCCCCCACCAGCCGCCATCCACCAGCCAACAGCCACCGTGAAATCCAAGATGGGGGCTCAGGCCAAAGAATTCCGTTTATGTCTCTGTTGTGGAGTTAAATATTTAATCCTTTTTCCCTTTATTAGTCAAAGGCAGGTGCTTCTGCACGGTAGCCTGATGGGTTTTTGAGGATGCATTAAAAGCGGCGTGAAAACTGGCATCAGGGCAGCTGTTTCCAAGATAATTAAATACACTCCAGATAGATGGAAATGCGTCAAATTAGCTGCATACATTTCCCTAATTTGCAATCTAGTTTTTCAGCGGCTCGATAGCGCTTCCAGGTAAACACAAAATTATGTACATTAGTACACCGCTCCCTAATTGAACTCACAATCTGGCGAATAGCTTTCCATGGAAAATGGGGCTGGCTGTTCTCTATTCAATTTGCTATCAGTTTGCGGGCTCTTTTTTTGCTGCTCTGCTTGCATCTGCAAAAGTAATCTATAATTTTAATGTATGGCATTGGGAGAGCGGAGATATCAGCGCTTGTCATTATCGGAGGCGATAATGAATACACAATTACCGTCGCAACGCGGTCAGTAAATAATCGTAATCGTTTCCACCTCCCTAGCCAAACAAAACTACAGAAAATACTAATAAATTTACGCAACACCATTCGGATATTAGGTTCTGGTCTGAGGCATGGTGATTTGAATATGGTGGCCATAACTTTGTTGCCCCAAGCCCGGCATTCGGCATTAAGGATTCGGATCAGTCACGTACTGACATGGGTAACGCATATGTACATTTGCACTTGCGTCAGATATAAAACCAAAGGTGTGGGGAAAAAATACAGGGCTATACGGAATGGGGAACTGTAACTAGTGACAGCGGAGCCAACCGCCCCAATTGTCAGCAGATAACATTGGCAATTTATGTACCTGCCTGGTTTTTTCATTGTAATAACAAAGTTTGGTATGGTACTCGTATAAATGGAACGGATAGCCGCATAACAATGCCCCAGACGCCCTCACACATGCTGGCACTGAAACAAAATGGGCCCTATAAAAATTTGGCGTTCAAAGTGTTTCAAAAATATGGGGCCAAAAATAATTTAATACATAGGGTACAGAAACCTTAAAATGTTTGGGGTTACTAGCTACCAATCCTGTAAATAAACACAAAATTTCTTCTTTAAATAACCTCGACTGACTTCGTTAAATAGCCGAAGGACTTTGTCCCTATTGTGTCTTTGTTTTTCGTAAAACTTTCGTAAAATAGCCGAAGGACTTCGTCCCTAGTATGCCTCAGTTGACCATCGCAAATATTCAGAGAAATCTGACATTAAACCTCCCAATTTTAGCAATTTAATTCAATATTTATTTAAGAAAAACTAAAAGAATCTTAAACTTAGCAAAGCACAATTGTTGCCACAATTCCAACTACGTATTTATCTCCGTGCACGGGCAACTGCAAAGGGCTTTGCGTGGAAGTGAATTATTTTGGGTGAGAACCCGTTTATGTCAAAGCGATTGCCAAGAAATTGCGATACTGAAGACACTGGGCTATAATTTGAGTGTCTAGGTCGCACTTATCTTGCAACAAAAAGGGGCCACATTGTAATGGAAGGTAACGTAACGAAAGGAAGGGCCTAAGCTGCAATTACACCTTGGCTCCTACCTGAATTCACGCACGCCCCCGCACAAGAGCCGGCAAGCACGCAATGATGAAATAAATCAAACAAAATAATTGCTTTTGTTTCAACACCAAGAGAACACACAATATTCGCCTCGTATTCAAAGGAGATGGGGCTGCTTCGCACCTGTTCAATAGCGAGTAACTTGGCTACCAAGTTGGAGCCGCCAATGCAAACCCGAAACGCAAACGCAAACGCAAATTTACGACACGCAACTTGTTCCGAGCTGCGGGTGAACTCGTGTTCTGCGTCAGCCCCAAAGACGTTTCCCCGACGTCCCAGACATCCCAGACACTCAAACATGCCCGACGACTGTCCTCCCGGGTCCCCGGATCCCCCGGATCCCCCGAATCCCCAGCACCCGCAATACCCCAGAAGTGCAATGCGGAAAATTAACAGCACCTGCGTCTGCGTCTGCGACTGCGACGGCGTCTGCATCTGCGTTTTGTGGCCCAAACTTGTGTCCGAGTCAAGATCTTTGGCCGACCTTTCATATCGAGTCATCCATCCTCGCAGGCCTCGACTTGAAAGTCAGCAAGTGCTTTGCCACTTTTGGCCGTGGCTGGAGGAGTTTTGGTTTCAACTCCAAGGAACTCTTTCATATTTTCCTAATTAATTTAAGCTGACTGCGAGGTTATTGTTAATACATGAGTAGGAAACGATTCCCAACTTGGAAAGTTTTCAAAATCTTACTAGGATAACTTCAGAACTACATAGTGCTCCTATTTAATGGTTCAAATGTAGTAACAAAACAAAAGAGTAACTATAAGAGGTAAATGCATGATGTTTCTGAATATTGAGAAAGTTTCAAAATTATCAAAAAATATTCCGAAAAAATAGACTCATTTTTATGCTGTGGAACTGTGGTTTGGGACCAGATTTGGTGCTTTATAGAAAGACGAAATTTGTATGTATTCTATAGAACAGTTGTCGCAACTGCCTCCCGAATTTTCAATCCATTTCCGTAATAATCCCTTAAATAGGTGTCGGGGCAAATAGGACAGGCGGAACGAGGGATCGGCGTTGGGCATAATGGTCGGCCATTATTTCATTGGAATCCTCAAATTGTCGTTGCGCTCACCAGCAGATACCATCGAGTATTTGCAGCTACACGAAATTCACAACAAATTCGAAGGCCTACCCTCCGAGATATTTATTATGGCATACCCTCCTAAAACATACCCCACCCTTTCGATCATTGGCGAGCGTTTGCTTTATTATGGTCGCCCAGCGGGAATTTACAGAGCGGGAATACTTTTAAATTTTCGGCGGAAAATGCAATCGGGGTGGGAAGATGGCATAATATGTACATGCCTCGCGGGGTGGTGCTGGTTGGTGGTGGCTTTCCGGTGGGGGTTGTTGTTCCGCCCAAGCCAATTTGTATGTGACTCTATTTATGTGCTTACAAAATATTCGCTGTCATTACCGGGTTATGTACTACACATACACGATATACATAGCTATCCTCACCCTCTTCAAACTAACTTTTCTCTTGCCACTAATTTTCAAACAATGAGCAAGTTTATTTGGCGCGGTCATACAAATAGTATTGAAAGAAACTTGTAGAAAATGTAATTTCCCGAAGTGTTAATTGGCTTCTTCCTTCCGATCTCCATCTGAACTCTATTCCTTTAGGTGGCTCCGTCAAAAAGTTTGGTTTTTGCTTTGAGAATGCTGCAAAAAAAGGGATTCTATTGGTTAAATATTATGCTTCTGATAGTTATTAGGTGTACGTTTCAGTTTTTAATTTAGTTCAGTTCTTATGTTTTAAGCACATTGTGAAGGCGGCAAGGGACGTGGCAAAAATTTTAAATAATTTCGATCTGCGTACATATATATTGGAGCTAAAACAAAAAGAATTACGTGTCTAGATTTTACCATCTCGGAGAACGACGTGTTCATACATACAGACGGAGAGGTGGACAGATCGATCAAGAATATGTTTTTTATAGGGTCGGAAACGATTCTTTTTTCCTGTTACATACAAACTTTATAAACCATTTGTATCTTAAGATACATGGTTTAATAAAGCATCAATACTACGAGTAGTCCAGTATTCACCATTCCCCCCCAGAAGTACCAACCACGGCAACAGTTATTGGAAAAAAGCAATGCCCCTGGGGCTGCGGTTTGGATGCGAGATGGATGCAAACATCACCAAGCATCCTTCGCCTGCCGACATCCTGTGTGGCAGTTGCACACACAATCTGAAAATCTGCAGCACTCACTCTTGTTTGGCCCGATTCTGAGCCGGGCAATGCGTTCCGGATTTCGAAATGCGATTGGCTTCGTCACGTCAACGACTGCCGCAGGATATAGAGGCGTTGTTGGGTGCTCGTTGGCATTGTTGACGTTAGTTAACAGTGCTGTTCAATTTTTCCGCACTAATTAGATTAAAGGAGGAGGCGCTGACGAAAATACACAACACAAAACCAAGGAAACGCTCTGAAGCGAACAGAAGGCAAATCGCGAGTTGTGCGGAGTTCCTGTATCGGCAGCCGGCGATAAAAAGGTCAAAACAACTGCCAAATACTTTAATCCTATTAAGGACATAATTCAACTATAGCAGCGAGAGAGACACATGTTGCCGGCGCAGACGACAGGAAGGATAAAGAGCTGTGAGATTGTCCTTTTTGCGCCGTCTACACGACCGAATGTGTCTGCAGCGAAATAAAAAAGGGGAACCAAGGCATCAAGGCGAGAATAAGCCTCGATTCCCAAAGGTCTAATGCATTTTAATAAAAAAGTCGGGTGATAAAAAGATCATCAAGATAAGCATTTGATCGCATTCTCAACGATTGAAAATAAACTTTTGCAGGCGAAAAACTAACTAAGAATTTGATAAAGTCTAATGTTTCTAAAGACACAACTTTACTAATGATTAGAAAAACTTTTGGCCAAAAAATATTGCACTTTACTGCAACAAAAACCATACTTTTTGCTGCTCTAAACTCCCCCGAAACTTTTCCCAGCTGGATTATAGGAATTGATTGAAATACCTGCCGTTTGAAATGCGAACCCACGGCCGTGATTATCGGGAGACAGTCAAAGTGTCAGCCCACGATGTTCACAGCGATCGTTGGAGATTAACATTTTGCTCATTTCATGGGTTTTCACCAGGGCCCACCCCGGCCAATATCCGACAACGAGTTTTCCCATTTTTCCACACAAAATCCTCTCGTCCTTTGTCCATTGCCATTCTGGCGTCCATTATTCGCCGTCTCCTGTCACCGTCACCGTCAGCGTCACCGTCAGCGTCAGCGTCACTTCCTTTTGTCCTGCAATTGTTTGTTTTCATCCGTTTAATAATTGCAATGTTGGCAGTGATGTCTCTTTTGGCAGGCATGGTCCTGGCCCATTCTAATTTCCATCTGCCAGGGGACGGACGGCCTGGAATGCAGCTCCTAGGCGATCGGTGGACCGGGATGGGCAGTTTGTTTTGCCGATTGTCTGCAGTTAATGCCAAATCCGCTTACCGTTGGCCATATTTGTGCGCTCGCCGAGAGTTAATGCTTAAATTTGCAACTTTTTAATTATTGTAAGCGGATTGCCATTTTCCTGGGGACACCCCGTCACCCATCACCCATCACCTCTGCCTTTCTGTTCCACCTTCAGCACACCTGACGCACGAAGAGGTTTACTTCTTTTATTGGAATTTTCCCAGTGATTTAAAGCCGCTAATTTCAAGTAAAAAGTTGCCCTGTTTTTGTCTCGAACCTGCAGCAGGCGTCGCAGCCGCCAAATATATGTAATAAGCATAGATAATGGCTTATTGTTGAAAACTTTTTTAATATAAATATGCACACATGCCGATGTTTTCGTCGTGGCTGCGAAGACTGCGTTATTGTTAATCATTAAACAAAAAAAGGCGCCGAATGGCGGCAGAGACGCAGCATAATTAAACCCAAAGCCCGGCTGGGAAATGAAAATAGAAAAGCGCCAAAAAGTTGGGACTGACAAAGGCAAAAAATGCTGAAAAAAGAGTAAATATAAAATATGTGCTTGCCGGGGAGCTGGAGCTCACATTGTGATAGGGACTGCGCCAGAATCTGAACAAAACCAAAAATATTTTAATGACAAAACCAAATGTTGGCAAACAAAGCGAGCATGCATCCAGGTCCCATTCCGGATGCTACCCGGTATCCCGTAAGCCACCACTCAGAGCCAGGCAACCATTATGTGCTCGCCCCGTAATTATTTGCATAAAAATATATGCAAAGGTCTAAACAAAACAGTTTAGCAATCAATTATGAAAACACGTTAAATAGCCAAGTGCGAGGCCGAATGTGAAAATGTGTTGGGTATGAAAATGGCAATGGGAATGGGAATGGGAATGGGTTGTGCAAACACAAGAGCATCTGATACAGCGGCTGTCTGGTTCTGGGACTTGGGGGGTTTGAGGTGCCATGTCGCAGGCAAGAAAGACATTCAGGCATTCAGATTCATTCGGCAGATGCCGCATTGTCAGCGACGACGCCACTCGGCTGCAAAATTGTTTGCTCTGGGAAGCAAAGCCCACCAGTACGCAGATTCTCACTTACGCACCGCACACCGTACACCACCACCGTACACCACCGTACACCGTACAGTGTGTACTCACTCTGCGACAGCACCTACGGCTCTGGGGCGATAAGTGAAGGCAAATAGCCGAGGTGATAAAGCTTGTTTGCCATCCAAGCCCAGCCAAGTTAAGTCAAGTCAGCCAACAAACAAACGCAACGCCTCAGGAGAATGGCCAGCGGTGTGTTGTGTTGTTTCACCAATCAGATCTCCGAGGGTTACGGCTCGGCCTGGGTGCCATTAAAAGTTCATTAAATATGACCCTTATTTCAGGTGATAAAATTATTTATTTGAACCGCAAGCCGTGTGTTTGCTTTGCCTAAGTAGATGGGTGAATTGATTTGGTGGCAAAGCAAATAAATCAATATCTTGTTTGGGGGTTGCAGCGAAAGGGGTTTCGCTTTAATGCAGCAGGAAAAAGGAGTTTTATATGGTAGCAATCTATTACCATCACAAGGCTACTTACAAGATAACTGACAAGATCTGTGAGAAATTCTGTACCTTCCAAAATTTTAGCTCTAGAGTTATTGAATTTTTAAATTAAATGGGTATAGCCAATATCTACCTGTGTTGCGAAAATCAGCCGATTACGACAAATGACAAAAGTTTGTTGCGCCCACAACACATAAAACATATACATATGTAACATATAATAACATACATTTTTCCTAAAAAGATATATTTTTGCTTTCCAAAACAAAGCTAGAGCTATGCCTAGGAAAGTTAATATTTTACAATACCCCAACACGTATTTCCCCAAAAAGTTTATTTAGACATTAGCTTGTTTAATTCTCCGATAAATAACTTTCTTTAACGCCAAACCAAATCCGCATAAAACATAATGGAGGTGTAGAAAGTCTACTGTTCGACACATTTAAGATTGTAAATTACTTTTCCATATGAAATTCACATTAGATGGGCTTGCGAGGGCCTTCCTCCATGTTATTTCCATTTCGCGCAAAGCCCAATCAAAAACCCAGCCACGATTTATGAGTCTACATAAATTCAGGGAATATTTTGTGTGCCTCCGAGTCTGGGACTACCCACCGCAGTTAATCCGATTATGAAACGCGGAGTTTTTTGTCGGGTTTTCTCACTCGCTTTTTATTGTTGATGATGGCGATAGCGATTGTGTGGCGATAGTGTGTGATATCCCCCAGTAATAGTACTGCTTACCTAGGCCTAACCCCCAAGGAAACAAATCAAGAGAAGTCGTTGTGTAAAATGGATGTGTTAAGTGAAATGGGGCCTTAAAATTTGCACATTAAACGCCCAAGTTGGAGGGCCCAGACGAACGTCCACTCAGCAGCAGTCGGCTCAGAGGATGAATCCGTATCCGTATCCGAATCCCCGGCTCAAGTTGAGTTGTTATGCTTCAGTTGAGTGTTGGCAAATATTTAACGTTGTTCGAGTATAAATATCTCTCTGTCGGCCCCCTCGGCCCACTGAAAACTCCATCATCACCATCTTTTGGGCATTGTTATCTGGCGGCTTCTTTTGCGCTTTTTTCTCCTCGACTTTTTTCGGGGGTGGAAAGTCCTCTTCGTGTTGTGTATAACACAGAAAAAATCTAATTTTCCAACTTTTTACGACATTCGCTTGGCAGTTCTGCGGCAATTTCATAAATATTTTCCGCTTCTTTGCGTTTGCATACTTTGTATGCAAAAAAACATGCCATCATCAGAACATTATCCCGCCGCGTGTAAATGAAATTCTCCTTGTCTGTTCTCCCTCCCCCCCTGGGCCATCCAAACCATGAATTTTCCCCCCCGATTTCCCCCGAAAAGCGACTACGATTGCGGTGGCAGAGCGCAAATGGGGGAAGCATCGCCAGCGACTCTTCGAGGGTTGTTGACTTATATCATTTATCATAAGGAATTAGGTTCAAGCTTGTTATTAATATTAGACCGGGTACGAGTATACCAACAGCAACACCGCCTGGTCCGTTGCCGGCGTGAAGCCGTTAACGTGCGAGAGCGTTAATAAAGTTCATAAAATAAACAAAGTCCGCCCAGTCAACATGTGAAATTAAAATCTTTGCCGCTGTCAATTGGCGCAGCTTGGCGCGGCACCGCCAAGCAGTCTATTAAAAAGTAAATCTTCCACTTTATCGCCTGGTGAGTGCCCGGGCCTCGCCGGATCCCATTAGGATATTCCTTTTTTTATTGGTTTATGGCAGCAGACGCGATATTGACAATTATCCCGGGCAATTGTTGTTTTAGCTGCGGTTAATTGAAGCCCCAGCAGCCCAACAAGTCTTCCTGGAAATGGTGTAGTTTGCAGCTGAGATTTGCCAAGATGATGGGTGAAAATTATGTATTTTTAAGAGATGCACTATTCATTTTAAGCTTATGAAAAAGTTAATAGCGTTGGCTTGCAAATCTTTATTTCAAAAAAAAAATAACTGCTGCTGGAACTAACTTTATACCACTAAAAATGGTTTGAATCTTGGAAATATGTACTACTATTTTGAATCACTGGGTGGAAGATTAATACCAAGATTTGGCAGTGTACTCAGCCTTATTTGGCTTCCAAATAACTAACTTATTTTGAAGATAATTTTTAGAAAATGGTTACTATTTTAATGAAGTAGATCTTGGAAATATGTACTACTTTTAAAAATTACTTGATAGCAGATTAATGCCAAGATTTAGCAGCATAATTTTGACTTCTAATTAGCTAACCTATTTTGAACAAAATTCTCAGAAAAAACCCTAATATTTTCCAGAAACATGTACATACTTCTTTTTGGAATCACTTGATGACAGTTTCTTGCAAGGATTTCGCAGTACAATAAGCCTTATTTGTCAGCCAATTNTTGTCTGCTAATTGACTAACTTATTTTGAAGACAATTCCTTTTCATTTGATCTTAGTTTCCAGAGCAGGGAAAAGCCCCTGCTTCTAGCCTTAAAATAAAAGATTTCACGGGTTAGGTGGGAAATCGAAAAATATGTTTGTCTGAGTGGTAAACACTACGTAATGTGATGGCAATTTACCGCGTTGCGTAATGCCCGGCTGGCCGTGGAATCAACAACTGCACGGCCAGCGATGCGATGACATTGCAGCAGAAGCCCTCATAATTCCGCGCATCCTGCGGATCCTGCTGCCGCTGCAGCTCCTGTGGAAAAGGCGGAGAAGGCGGCCACCCTCCCAGAGCTCGAACCACGGGTATATAACTTCCCCTAGGAGCGGCTTTATTTCCCATTTTCCCTATCGCACTCCCCAAGCCACTCGCAAGCCCGGTCTCAGTCCCTATCCCAAGCCCAGGCCCAAGCCCACTCCCAGTTTTCCACATTTTCCATTCCATTCCGCTTTTCGCTGACCGTAAGCCACGCCCTGTGCATGTTGAAGCGAGTGCAACAACACGAACAACTGTTAGATACGAGCGAAAAAGTCGAATGAAAGAGCCAAGATAAACACTTAAGCCTAACAAAAAACGATAAAACAGCCACGGGCCCGGACTACGGCACGGACACTGGCACGGGCACGGGCCGAAGGCCGAAGGAAAAGTTGTGCAAAAGGTAACAATCTATGTAGAATGTTTTATGGCCCTCGCCCTCCCGAAAAAAAGAGAAAGAAAAACCAGGCAGAAGGGAGCCAGGAGGAGGAATAGGTAGCCACACATGTCCAATATTCTCTTAACGCGATAAAAATGAAGTAGCAACATTGAAATCTGGCCCCCGAGCGGCGGCAAGAGAAGTTGCTAGCCACTCCGCCTGCTTGGCTCCGGTTTTTTGGCTTCCATTTTTCCTTTTAACACCGAAACATCAGTTACATTTTGTTCTGCTCCCCCTCTCGAATAGATACAATATTTCTGTGTATCTATGCGATGGCTAACCACAGCAACACCGCCCCCCAACATGCCCCGATTGCCGCGATTTCCCCGGGAAAACTCAACCTTTCAACCCACTTTCTAACGCCTCACGAACGGCTCACCCCGGCAGGCGTGCGCCCATGAACGAATATAAAAAGATAGCGTGGTTAAACGCGCTTATTTCGGTTTATGATTAAATTTATTACGTGTACATCCAACCACAGCCCGGCCGAAAATAGCCAAACAAAAAACAAAAAACAAAATGGGTTGCCAACGGAACTCTGGACGGAGGAGGGCTCGAAAGAACAAACTTTTTACCGAGGGTCGCCTTTCAAATTTAATTACAGAAAAATAAAGGGAAAGCGAAAAAAGAGATCTAGAAGTTTGATCTAATTGGTGATTCTTTTAAGCTTAACCCTTATTATTTTTGATGAGCAACGCTCCCCGGATTTCTAATTAGGCTGGCGAAATTGATTCGGAAAAGTCGCAGCCCGGTCCCAAGTGGCATGTAGTACGTGCTGCAATATAGTCGCAGCCCCACCAACTCTGTCGATGGTTTGTGCCACCCGGAGGCGGGTGCGACTGAGAGCGAGAGCTGGTGAGCTGGAGAGCTGCAGAGCTGTCGCCGTGCAAAAGTATCTTTTTATCTGTATTTCTACGATTGCCAGGCAGCCACAGAGGGATGTGGCAGTAACTGTGTGTGCCAATCGAACCCGGGTCGGGAATAAAGCCGGCGCTAGAGCTCTGGCGCTCGTGCTCACTCGCTCTGCTCCAAGAAAAAACAACGGAAAAAGAAAAACACACCCAGGCGGCAACGGCAACGGGAACGGGAACGGGAACGGCAACGCAACACACATCTCTGAGATACGAATGTATCTCGTCGTCGTTGTCCTCTCAGTCGTGTCTTCGGTTCCTCTGGCCCGGTAACTTTTCGTACGTTTTTCGTTGCCTCGTTTATTTATGATTATCTGTGTACAACTTGTTCCGTGTTCATCGCATGTCGATGATGGCTGTATAGAGAGCAGAGCATCCCGGTATCTATCTGGTTTTGTTTGCCACACTCGACTCCACTCCGGCCCGAGCATTAAACCCTGCCCTCGGGGGGTGCATGGCGTACAGGTACTCGCTCCCCAATCCCCGCTTTCGATGCGGCTGCCCAGATATTGCCGAAGAACACACCTTTGTAGCGCTTTTGTCTTGCGTTCATCCTGCTGCTGCTGATTCTGCTGCTGCCGCTGCAGCCGCTGCTGCAGATGGTTGTTCATTAATGGCTGGTTGGTCGGTTAGCTGGTTGGCTGACTCCTGGCCCCACTTGCAACCTGCAGCTTGCAACATCTCGGACCGAAGCGTGTCCTACGTTGCTCCTCCTCCCAGAAGGTTCACAGAGTAGTTACAGGTCTTTGAGAAGGAAATGCGATTGAATGGATCTATTGTTTTGAAGTTTATTTATCACTTAAGACTGGGACACATTTAAATGTTAAATTATAGAGCAATTTTAAGTTGGATCCACATATTTTCTTAAGGATTTATTCCTATACCTCTAAGAAATCTATTGTTTCTCCAACTCTTCCGTTTTGCGTATTGTAATTACCTCCATTTAAATTCAATCTTACTACCCTCTGCAATTAAACCCCGGATTTACATTGAAGCAATGTTAAAGAAACCGCTCCCTAATCTGAAATGAAATACGCGAACAAGTGTCTGGAGTGCTCCGGTCCCGCCCCCAGGCTGCCGTTTTATTGAATCCTCTGAATTTTCGAACTTATTACAAGTTTCCAGAGCTCTTGAGTAAACCGCCTTGAAGAAAATCAATCAAAAACATTGTTTGCAGAGACGAAATCCGGCAGACGCACAGCCATAACCGCAGGCTCAACTCAAGGGAACTCCCCGCGATAAGTCCTGCGAGTCCTGTGAGTGCTCCCCCCGTAGGGGGAGGCAATAAAAAACCCCGCCAGAAGCCGGAGGATCGAATCAATACTCCTGGGGCGGGTGCACAAACCGACAACGGAGACGGAGACGGAGACGACCGCAACTACTCTTCATACCACTCGGCATGTGCGCCCCAAAGCCCCGCCGAGTCAAAGCGATTACACCGGAGCGGAGCACACAAACACCTTTTCATTTGTATCTATTAGATTAAAATTCATGTCGACGTACGCACTCCGGCAATGGCAGGGCCAGAGCCGCTCACTCCGCTCAACACGCGCTTGGCTTGTCCGCGCTCGCAGATACAAAGACACAAAGATACATAGATATGCCACACCGGGCGGAAAGTCTTTGGCTCACAATCATCATTGGCCTGGCTCTGCCTCGCATACACACGAATGTACAACAACCAGGGGAAAAAAACACAGCAGATACATTGCCATGAGGAGGGGCAGGAACAGGGGGGAGGACAGGGACAGGGGCAGCCAGCAGACGAGACGCATCCCAAAGATACAGATACGAAGCTCAGCGAAGCGAAGCGAAGCCACCGCTGCCATCAATACAAGCTACAAATACACAACACTACACGGCACACAGATACTCGAAATGTTGTAGCTGCTGCCGCTGCTGATGTTGCTGCTGTTGCTGCTGTTGCTGTTGCTGTTGCTGCTGCTGCCAGCTCTGTGGCAACAAGCAAAGTACAAAGGATACAAATATATCTCGTGTTCGAAATATAAAAATCGTTAAACAAAGACTGACGTTGTTTCTGGATTTGGATCGACTGCGACTAACGACTGTGGTGGTGCTTGCTGGCCCAGGTGGGAGGAGGAGCAGGAGGTGGCTTTTGGCATCATCTTGCCCTCCCTTTTTTGCTTGCGGCCATTTGGGGCAGCTTTATACCGGATTCTCTGGCTGCCTCTCTTTCGCTCTCGCTCTGGCCGCCTCGTCTGGCGGCCCCGTCTCCTTTCTCACTCGCTCGCTTTTTCTCCGACTCTTAGCGCCAGTAAGCGGAGTGTTCCCGCCTCGAAAAAGGTTGCCGGCCCATGCCCCATGCCCCATGCTCCATGCCCAACCCCCCGCCCCAAATGGTTTTCCCTTCGGGGCCACAGGCCGGGCAAGTTGCCACTGCGGTTGCGAGACTTGTCGTCCTCCCGAAGCGCACAGAAGGCGACGGCAATTTTGTAGGCGCGCCAATGGGTTAACGTGATCTGAATTTGTTGCTCGCGAGCCAATTAATGTCGCTCCGAATTAAAAAGAAGCCACTGATGCCCAGATACAGATACAGCCACAGATACGGATCGTAAAAGTAACCCAAACTGGGTTACCGCGGACGAATATACGTATTACGTACATATCTTTTTCAATTTAATAAGTGTAGCTGGCGAAATGGGAAGGAGATTGATACTGCACGGAGAGAAATTATTAATTTGCACTCCGGAACTTTTAAATTGTTAGATAGTTTCATTAAATAAATCTATAAATTTTTGCTTTGAAGCAATACCTAGAGATATACATTGACCAAGCTTATTTTAAATGCATCTAAAAGGTGTGAAAATTTA
>JAJJHQ010006038.1:50082-181573 GCA_021223825.1 Drosophila ironensis
TTACCCCAGCCCAACCTCTCGCACTCGTTCTCTTCTCTTCACGAGTTTCGTTCATGTTCATCAGGCTTTTCTTTTTCTTTGGCGTAAACACTTTGCAACCTTCTGGTTGTTGTTGCTGTTGTGTTGTTTATGGCAACAACTACACGTAGCAACACCCACAGCAGCGGCAGCAGCAGCAGCAGCAGCAGCAGCAGCAGCGGCAACAACAGCAAGTAGCCGCATTGCAACAGCAACAGCAGCAGCATTTACAACAACACGCAATAACAGCCATTTTTCTAGTTGTTAAGTTAATTTTTTCATGTTCTGCTGCGAGTTGGCGAGTTGTCGTTGCTGCCGCTGCCGTTGCCGTTGCCGTTGCTGCGTCTGCTGCCGCTTCTGCTGCTCGGCAGTGGCTTGCCAGCCGCCACCCGTCTCGCTTGCACGCGGGGCAACAGCCAACAAGCGGCAACATCGTCGATGCCGCCGAGCCGGGGCCCACGAATCGCATTCAACCGTCAGCCAGCAGCCGTCCCGCTCTGGCCCGCCGCACCGTATCTGCCAGATACTTTATTTATGGTCACACAGAGAGGCACGCAGATACTTTTTCTGACGCAACCGGTTCTCGGGCCCTCGCCCTCTCGCTCTCGCTCGCACCACCAGCGCCGGCCCACTTATAATGATAATCATTATTGCCGTTGTTGTTCGCTCGGCACTGCTCTGGTCGTGCTCCTCACGGTTTGCTACTTATTTCCCTTTTTTTTTNTTTTTTTTTTTTTTTTTTTTTTTTTTTGGTTTGTTTGTACCTCTCAGATACGGATACATGCCGCACACAGATGCAGGCGACACCACCACCAACGAGGCAGAGAGGCGAAAAGAGCGCAATAAGGGGAAGCAAACCCGTTTGCGGCTCTCGCTCTCACCAATACCAAGGGGCCGATTGTATCTGCGGCCGAGTATCTGTGTGCTGGTTGTTGTTGCTGCTCGGCGCTGTTTTTCGATTGTCGGTTGTCGTGTAATTCCCATTTGTCGTACACTTTGTAGTTGCTCAAGAAACTCATGTTAGTCTACTTTTGACTGTTACGCAGATTGTTCGTATCGTTCGTGTGTCCGCCAGAGCCGTCGCCGTCGCCGCCGCCGCTGCCGCACACTCACTTGGTGAGGAATTGGAAGTGGATTCGGAATCGGAATCAGAATCAGAATCAGAATCGAAGCCGTGTCTCCCGTGTCCCTTCTCAGGCACAGCCGCCGCACAGGCACACTGATTTTCCACACGGATTCGAGTCATTCGTTCGCGAGTCGGGGACGAGAACGCCTTCGTATCTGCTGTTTTTGGGGCGCATCCTCGCATCCAACGGATACCAATCACGTCGCGGACGGATCCCACAAAAAATTAACCCAATCCCAAGCTTAAGCTCAAGCCCGCGTCCAAGTGCATTCGAACTGTTCGCTGTTCCCCGGCCCCGTCGGCAAGTGCAAAAGCAAAAGTTGATCAGCAACGAAAGAAACTAAATAGTTATTGCTAAAAGCAAAGTAAAACTGCTGGCGGATCGATCACCATTTGGATTATTTGAATGTGCGCGAGTCGCTCGTACGGATCGTAACTTTAAGATTTGCTTTATAGTTTTAGTTAAAAGCAAAAATCAATATTAAATGACAGTGCACAGTAATGAAACCGGTATCAGTTTAGTAATGGTGCGTATTTCAATTTGTTTTCCACTCCCATTATATCGCCAATAGCTTTTTACGACTTGTTCGACGTGAAAACACGGATTGTATCGGATGTTAATGACTGAAGTAGATGGCCACAATTAGATTGCACTCTCTCGGTTATGTTAATGCAAGGCGCAACCCGTTTGCCAGCGGTGCACTTGTTGATCGGGTTTGGAGATCATCTGAAATAAATCACTGCAACGCTACAAGTACATACTTATAATATAAATACCGAAGAAACCCCGTGTGCGGGGATTAGGTTCTTTGGGCCCGAAATGCCTTAACAATCTGATTTGGCAAACGGAAGACATGGTGTTAAAAATAAACCAAAGTAGATGTTCGATTCGAGTGGCAGACAAGCCAATGGGTTGTCGTCTGCTTTTTGAAAATGTCAGGACCACAATTGTGTGCTACATTTGTCGAAATTGTTCGCTGCCAAATCGGAAAAATCTCTTTCGGTTGTTAAACCAAGCAAAGCAAGGTCACTGCAATCATGATGTGTTCTCTCGGTTACCCTTTCCGTCCAATAAGAGTTTGGCATTCGAGCTCCCCAGCCGTGTTCATACAGAGTCCCTTGTCCGTAATTCGATCCACTGGCAAATATGCAGAGTTAATATTGCCTCCTTGTGCCCAAATGTAATCAACTCACTGCCACTCAACACATGAAAGCACATATACACACTTGATATTTCGAATCTGCGGGGCAAACATAGTGAAGTGCAACTTGTGGCATGGGGGACGGGCCTGCAACTTCAATGAAATTATTGTGTTTCCAAGACCAATCGGCGCGGTATTCTTTCCTTTGAAAAACGACCTAGAACTAGATTTTTTCATAGACTTTACTACAAAATTCAAAAGCAAATGGTATATAAAATATTATGCGGTTTTGATTACGGATTTTCTAAAGAAATTCTTAGCAATCAATCTATGAATACATCTTCAATATATTCCTAGAAATTGAGTAAACAGCACAACACTTTCATTAATATTTTAGATTCCCAAAAATACATATGAAAAGCTATATATCAAGGCACCCCCTACTTCTCTAAATGCACTAATAAATTTTCACTAGAGGTAAAAACAAATATTTCCCTGATGAAACCTCGATTATTAGAGCAATCAAATGCAGAATCATATCATACCTTCAAAGAAATTGCAGGCAATTAATCTAGGAATAAATCTTCAACATAAGCACAAAAATCTTCTTAGACCTTATATTTATATTAAAAATTCCCAAGATATATATAAGAAAAGCTCTTAAAGTTAAAAACAAATAGTCCTCTGATGAAACCTTTTAGATATTGGAGCGATCGAATGTAGAAACATATCCTATTTCCAAAGACATGACAGGCAATCAGTTTAAAGATAAATCTTCAATATAAACTTAGATATTCATAAAATCCCTCGAAGACTTTATATTAATTCCCAAACTATTTGTGTGCAAAGCTGTTTATCAAAGCACCCCCTACACTAACAAAGAACTTCTTAAGTTAAAATCAAATAGCCCCTGATGAGACCCCTCGGTTATTGGAGCGAACGAGTGTAGATACATTGCCCGTAGCCGGAGAGATGGCCGGATAATCGGCGGCGGCTGATTCAAAGCGCCAACTGATAAGCCGGAACCGGAGTGGTCCTACCATAGAGATCCATCCGTCCATCCGTCCGTCCGCCCAGCGAGCCAGCCAGCCCGACACCGGGAATTAATTTTTAATCGCATAGGGCCACTTGAGTTGTCACTTGATGAAAGCACGAGACGAGAAGAGACGTGACGAGACGAGACGGGACGAGGGCCCATGAAAACATCCAATACTTTCCGGGGGGATAGTCCCGGCACAAAGCGGCGGTATCAATCACGGCGATACAACAAACATGTTGCAGCTCTGTGACCGCCGGCCTGCGATAAAAATCGTATCTTACGCCTCGGATCATTTGTAAAATGTTAAACGGGAAGAGCGGCCAGGCGGGGTAAAAGCAACAACTACGAAATCTGAAGCAGAAATAAAAAAAAATAAAAAAAAACAAAAAAGTTAAGTTAACACGGGCAACCAAAGAGGCAGCCCGATAAACAAACCTGAAACTTGTTTGTCTCTCCATGTCGCATGTGCGAATGTGTACGCTGCTCTTGGGACCCGATGTTGCTGTGTTGCACAGTGTGTTGCACGCTGTTGTTGCTGTTGCTGTTGCCGTTGCTGTTGCAGTTGGCTGACTAAAAGTGTTGACAAAAGTGCGCGATAGGCTCGGCGAGTCAAGAGCTCCTCCGATCCAGGCAGTCATTGGACAACTTGCAATCAAATTGCTCTTAGGCCGTTGCCGTTGCTGTTGCCGTTGCTGTTGCTCTTGTCGATGTTGCCGCTGTCGTCGTTGGCAGCAATCGGCTGTGTAATTTAAATCAATGTTGTCAATCGAAAACATGATTTGTTGGTAATGGCGGCCCCACTTTGAAGATCCCGAGCACACAAGCCATCCCAGTCGGCCCCGGGCTGGGGGGTTTGGGGGGAAAAGGGAGTTTCGTTTTATTGACTGGGAGACCGAAGGCGCAGGGTTTGGAATCGGAATCGAAATCGGAATCGTTTGGAATCCCAACTTGAAGGGCCACAACCCACGGCTCGGCCCTTTGCTGAAGAGTCGCGCTTATCGCTCTGATAAGGGGCCAAC
Source organism: Drosophila ironensis (assembly GCA_021223825.1). Taxonomy (NCBI): domain Eukaryota; kingdom Metazoa; phylum Arthropoda; class Insecta; order Diptera; family Drosophilidae; genus Drosophila; species Drosophila ironensis. The sequence goes on from JAJJHQ010006038.1 coordinate 54,427, forward strand.
GTTTTTAATTAAGTTTTAGTGCCAGCTGGTAGCTCCGGTACAGTAGACCATCTATTGGGTTTCATTTTTTCTGTATTTCTCACATTTTTTATCCATCCATCCAGGGCCTTAATGGGCGGCCATAAACCCAAGAAATGGTAGAGCCTTTCAGGGGCATAATCAAAATATGTTGAACTCTTCTGGTTTATGGTTATTGCTCTATGCCGCTAATTTACAATTAATTTCAATTGTTGGAGACCCCAAATCAAGCTGATTTTACCCACTGTTTCTTGCAGAATGCCGTTTCAACTCACCTTGCCACCTCGTCGCCCAACACGCCTCCAACCAACGCGCCCCAGAGCCCGCCCTCGACGCTGCCCACGCTCGCCTGCCCCGCCGCCCAGCCCCTGAGCGCGCCCGGAATCGCAGCCGGAGTCGGCTTGGGACCCGGCCTCAGTATGGTCACGTCGACGGTGCCGCCGGGCGCCCGCTCCACATCGCCCTGCGGTCCTGTGCCTGGTTTGCCCGCCGGTCTGTCCGTGGTGGGTGCCCCGCCTCCGGGACCGCACTCCTCGGGCCCGGGAGGGGCGCCGGCGCCGGGATCGGGGAACCCGCAACCGCCGAACCGCTGCTGTGATACGGGACGCACCATCTACACGGATCCGGTCAGCGGCCAGACGATCTGCTCCTGCCAGTACGACATGCTCAACTACCAGCGATTAGCCGCCGCCGGAGGCGTGCCTCTCGGCGTCTATCCGGAGGGCATGTCCGCCTACCTCTCCGGCATTGCCGCCGATCAGCCGCCCTTCTACGCCAATCCGGTAAGTGAATATATCCATTGTACCACTAGAGTTCTGAGGGTTGTCCTGGGTATCTATAGCTAAATATTACAAGTTTTAGAAGGTTTCTTTCAAGAAATACCAAGAGATATGTATAGATATGTATTTAGAAGGATTATAGAAGAAATTCTCTTCAAAGTCTTTTTAAAAATTTGTCTCAATTTTTCAGTTCCGTTTTCTCAAAACGCGAAAACTAAAATTTCAAAAACGGTTCTCAAGTAATTATCAACCAAAGAGCCGTTCATGTTGATAAACATTTTGAGGCATCAACTTAAGCGCTAAACGCTCTTTTAAACTCATTATTTAACTAAAAATTCTTGTCCCGAAAACGATTTCTTTGAGTGCAGTGTAAAGCCCGTGTTCATAAGTCATATGTCCCGGAACAATGGCGCAATAAATTTGTGAATTTGTCCAGCCGCGGAGCGGGAGACCACCTTGGAAGTCAGCACAGTCGCGTCGTCGTCATTTGATCGTGTCCCCCTGGAAGTCTATGCTTCCGAACTGTGGCCCGGCGGGCCTACAGCAGAGCCTCGCTTGAAGCGATTTGTCAGGCCTTTGGGGCCACGCGGGTCCCCGGGTACTTAGGGCCTACGACGGCTCGTAAGCCTATGCCTGACCTTTCGCTCGGTGGGTGCACCTTCGGCGATTTCTCAGGCCACATTGTTGCGAAATATTGTTGCGGCTTAAAACTCGATCTCCGGACAGGGCAACCGAGAGTGAGTGAGGCTCTGTCCGAATTTATGGACACAATGGACCGGCCACGGCCACGTCCTGCTTGCCACATGTCCCGGCGCTTCGCCGTCGGCCCTTTGTTCACCGGCTCTTCTAATAGCATCATGTAATTTGCCTTTGTTTGCCAACAATTCTATTTGGACACAATGTTTTCGGGGACCACATGCGGAGCCCAGCTCGGGAACTGGCAACTGGAGCTGGAAACTGGACCTCAACCTGGGACACCCAGCCGGGCTAGGGTCTCTTCTGGCATGTGTCTCGCTTCTCGAGAAAATTTTGGTTTCCAGTCAATCGATCTGGCAATGTTTTGAAAATTTATTTGGAATTTGCGAGTTGTAATTTAATACCAGTCTAGGTTGTAATTATCCCAAACAATAGCCAAAGACAATGTAATCGAGGAAGAAGTGTCATTTAGGAGACTGTTACTCATTCGGGAGGTAACCGCCCCGGAATCTCAATTGGAATGTCAAATCGATTTGCCGCAAATTAAATGTTTGAATTAATCCCACAAAACCGTGGGCACTTGGCCTTTGTTGTAGAACTGCCCCGACGTTTTGGGCCCACAAGAAAGAGAAAAGAGCGCCCATTAAATATGATCCGATAAAATGTCGCATTCAAAAGTGAACACATAAATTTATTTGCTTACAAGCCAAAAGGAAAAAAGTCCAAAAGCTGACGGTGACGGCGACGGTGACGGTGACGGCAAAAGAAACAAAAACAGAAGCAGAACTCAAACTCAAACTCGAACTGGAAACAAGCTGACGACTGTGAAATTGAAACTGAGAGTTTAATGAATGGCCCGTTGAGTATTTAGAATGGCTATGCTATGCTGGCTACTGAAGATCAAGCAGAAATAAAAATCGCCAGCAAAGGGCGAAAAAAACAGAGTGTTTTTTGTGCCCAAAGTGAGTTTTGAGGTTTGTGCTTATTTCTGTGAACGCTAATGTGTGATCTTGCGGCATTATCGCCGCGCTAAGTGATTTAAGCGCAATCGATGTCCGCCAATGGTGTTTCGACTAATCAAACATATGCCCAATAAAATATTTCAAATCGATTTGCATATGAACTGGTTTACACGGGAATCGTAACCCATAAAATTAGAGAACCGGTTGGGATACCAGTAGCTGGCTTTTCGTATAAATTTAGCCATTGTCTCGGGCGGGGGCCCCGCCAAACAAATTATGAAAGTGTGGCATCGCCGCGCATCCATCGATCGCCGATCTCGCGATATCTTTGTGCTGCTGACACAGCAATTTAATGGAGAAACAATTTGATGGAAGTGTCATGTGGCGTCGGTACTTGAGATTCCCGGCGATCTGAAGAGGATTTACACGCAGCGTTTAAAAGACAAAACAGGTCGTGGGTCGTGGGTCGTGGCATCTGCTAAATAAATCATCCGAGGTCGTAATTAGTCACTTCGGCTCGTGCACCGCCGGCGCTAAACTGCAGCTATTTCTCTTTCACGCAGCCAGAGGAGGATATGTGTTTATTCCGGAGATAGATATAGCCAAAGTATAGTTGTAAATGTGTCGGCTCAATGCGGTGGATTCATTACTTTGACACGAGCTGTCAAGCGGCTGTCAGTTTGCCGCAACGCGGGAATATATTTCCCATTCCCACTCTACCATGCCTACCGAAAAATGTGACTCCAAATGTGACTCCAGCCGGCAAGGAGAAGAAAGGTGGATGATGATGATGAGGAGGACTTTGGTGGTGCAACCGCCGCACCGCCGCACAGCGGCAACGCTGCCTGTCATTTCAAATGGCAAGATACATTTGAAGAGCGCCGCCCGCTAACAAATAGGCCGTGCCCAGGGCCGCGCCCGGTGTTTTTCATCCGCATTTTCCATGCGCATTTTCCATTTCCCATCTTGCTCCTGTTTGCCCGTTGCTTTTGGGGGCGTCGACTGCCGCCGCCTCGTACCTTATTAATAAATTTGTCAACACGCAAGTGACAGCCTGTCAGCCTGTCTGTCCGCCCTCCGAGCGTCCCAGGGTCCCAGTCCGCCGCTCCATTCATCCGTTTATCTGTTTATCCTGAAGTCCGAAATTGACTGCGCGCCCGACGCATATGTTGCATCCTGCAGCTCTCTGCCACTCGGATAAATTAATTTTCGTTAATTGTTCAGCGACGCCCTTAATTTTAAATGGATCACTTAGCCGTATTGCTGTCCGGCACATGTGGAAACTATTTTGAGGCATAGAATATCATTTTTTAGGATCTTCTGGAGGGAAAATTGAGGTATCAAATTCTGTTGGGCAAGGAAAATGTTGTCCTCTGCTTGTCTTATCAAAACCATTTCCAACTTAAGCAGCTTAACCAAAACTATCTAGAAAATTATGCATAGACTGCTTTTCCTTCATCAAAACCCAAACCTATCGTGCCATTTCATCTCCTTAATTAATTCCAACTCATTTCAAGTGCCAATTTCGGAGTTTTTTGAAATTTAAACTTTAAAGTGTAACCACTTGCCCACCCAAAGTTTAACCCCCAGGACACCCAAAGAGCCGCCTGGCTCCCGAATATGAACCCAGGAGCTTTTGTCCGGGCCGATGGCTGTTTTTAGACACTTGACGCTCGCCGGCAAGTAGCCAAAATGGTATATTGACTTTTCCCCAGTTTAAGTGCCGCAACATCATCAACGACAACAATGCAAGCATGAAATTTCACACTCGACAACATAGTCGCTCTGGGTTTTGTGCAACAACAAAGGACTCGCCGGGCGCACAAATGTGCGGTATATGCTCCACGCATATCCTGTGGGAGCTACAAAAACTTTTGCCTCTGGCAAGTTTTCTACAAAATGTAGCAGAAAGCAACTACAAATCGGACTCATGCATAGAGCTCATTCTCTCTTCTCTGCTCTTGTCCTGTTTTGGGGGTGAAAAACCACCCCGAATTGAGGGGATACAGCCTCCCGATTGCTCCTGGGGGCTCCTTGGAGCCCGACGAACATGCACTGATTTGTCAACTTTCAAAATGTCGAAGTGTTGTCGTGTTGTTTCTGGGGGTTGTTGCCGCTCTAATGGCAAGGTGACGGAGGAGCAGGAGCAGGAGCAGCACCCGGGAGCAGGAGTGGGAGCAGGAGCAGGAGCAGGGTGTAGGATGTGGGGTGGCCTGTCCAAAGTACTAAATACATTTACTGCCTCGCACCAAGCTCATTGTTGTTGCCGTAAGTGTTGTGGAAAGTTTTTGTGTTGCTGCCGTTGTTGTTTGGCTTTTTGGCAAAGTTGAAAATGTTCGTTAACAGTAAATTTTGCACAGCAAAAAGGAAGTGAGTGCTGTGTGTGTATCTGTGTGTGTGTGTGCCTGTGTGTTTGTGTTGCCTGAATGGCCGCCCTGCCTACAACAAACAAATTAGCAGTCATGGCAACGCGTACAAGGCACATACAACAAACATGCAACACGACCGGCAACGCCAGCAGCAACCTCAGAGTTGTACAACTTTATAAGCAAGTTGTGAAAAAAAGTGTCATCGGGTTGGTAGCTCCAGATTTTGCAAAAAGAAGAACCAAAGGGGGAGCCAAAGGATACACATGGAAAATATCAGTACAAAATTACTCGAAAGACCAATTAAAGTTTATAGATTTATAGGGTTACAATACTATACATCTATACGGAAGATATTTTAAAAAATTGTTGAGCTTTTCGAAACTATTATCTTAACTTTGCTTGTGAGTTATTTTCATAACACTAATATTGATAAGATATCTTAAGGAAAACAATAAGATTTAGTTGAAGATAATATCACAGCTCCAGAGTTTGTATACCGATTTGAATACCGATGAATATTGATGTTGAAAAACATAAACCAACTTGGGTGCTGCACTATTGGATCAAATTAAGATAGGAAACCCTAATTTTGGAAGTATAATTTCTATGGTTTTATAGAAATTCCACTATAGAGATTCTTGAGCTGTGAGTTTTCTCTCCGTGTAGATTAACTCGCCTAGCACCAAGCGCATTCTTTGGCGCAACTCAAACTCAGCGCTGTCGTCAATTTCAATTTCAATTTCGATTTCGAATCCGATTCCGACTCCAATTCCAAATACTCGTAGTCGTTCGAATCCGAATCCGATTCCATTCATTCTTGGCTGCACAGGCGGGAATGCGGCGGGCAAACGTGCGTTTATTTTTAAATCGAAGCAGCAATTAATTAACTCGACCCGTCATTACGCGCATCGTTCAAATCGTGGCGCATCAGGGCGACAGACCACAGGAGCCGGAGCCCCTCCAGGTCCCCCCCTTTGGATACCCTGCAGTCCACATAATCCGCCCGGTCGGGCCCATTGACGTTTTGGCGTGAAGGGTACACAGTCGCAGAATTTCCTTGGTAATGAAGACAAAGTCCCATTTTAATTTGAATTATTCAATTTGCCCGCAGACGCAGGAGATGGTCCGGAGATGGGAGTTGGCGAACCGCACTTCCCGATGCGTGAAACGACGCACTCTGGTTGTCCGGTTGTCCGCTAGTCCGCTTGTCGGGTTGTCCAACGGATCAGACATCTCTAACCACCACTTGAGATGTTTGCGGCCAGTAGACAGTGGTCAGTGGTCAGTCATTCATGTTGCTTCCGCTCGGCGAGCCTCTCAAGCTTGTCCTCCTCAGCCAAATGGTTGCTTTTATGAAAGCCAAATATTTGGTTTTTATTACGTCGAAGATTAATGGATACCATTTCTATTTGACAAATAATCTCCGCTTAAGAAGCGATGATGAGTTTGCCTGGGGGTTACTCTGCTTAAACTTATAAATATAAATTGAGTTATTGGCCTGAACAAATCTGTTCACTAGGCTTAAAGTTTTATGGGTTTGGCGACACTTTTCTAGGGTTTCCTGCCAAGACCGCAGAGCAAGGCGCAAATACTCGCTACACATGGTAACCTAAAGAGCTCTAAGTGATCTTGAGGATCAGGGGAAGTAAATAGAGTTACCATCGATGTGTATTGGCATTTATTTTCACTCGCCAAAGTTCGCCGAGGGGGGTCACATTAAATTTGATACTTAAATCGCTTGAACAAGCTTTTGTGCCAAAACTACAAACATTTTGCCAAGTTGCGGAAGAACAGGCTATCTATCGGCATTATACGATCTGCGGTACAAGGCTTTTACAATTGCAGTTGTCGTCGCCGATGGTAATGCAATATTTAACTTCAAAACGAGTTGCATCTGTGCGGTGGCTGCTGCAGCAACTGTTGCTGCTGCTGCAGTTGCTGCCTCAGATGTTGCTGCTACTTTGCAGTACTGGTAATAATAAACGCAGACGCAAACATGTCGAATGTTGTTAATATTAACCACCGCCAGCGCAAAATGCCCGGCACGGGTGCGTTTTCGAGCGTGAGCTGCAATTTCCACTGCTACTGCTACTGTTGCTCCTTTGGAGCCGGGAAAAAGATACCTCTACTCGTATTTTTTGCTGGTAGCTGGCTGCTGGCTGGCAAACAATTTATTATATGCGCTTTACCCGCATGAACATGGCCTACACGCACTCCAAAAAGCTGCCAAACACGCACGACACAGATCTGGGAATTGCCAGCAACTGGGATTCTCGACTTTTGGCCAATTCCCTGTTGATAGCCGGGCGTGATTATTGTAAAGGTTGTAAAACGTAAACCGGTTTTCGGGAGGATACGTCGGATACGTCTGGGGCCTCTGCCGGTTCGCTTCCATTGAGAAATAGGAGCGGGCTGTGTAATTTAATATAGTCTGTCCCGAAAACGCTGTCCATGTTCGGCTAACTGACTTCTGCGATCGTCTCGGGTCTAAATGTACTTGGAGAAAATCAAAGTGACTTCCAGTCGCGGATATCTCGAATATTAAGAAAACTGAGAGGAAAAATATAGTCTTTATCCATGGATTTCTGTTGGGATCTCAGGGGAAATAAACAGGAAAGGTTTGAAATTTATTTGACTTGCTTTTCTGCAAGTGCCGGACCTGTCAAAGGGCCTTGGCAGTGGAAGTTGGCCCTCTTGGCAAGATCTGTGGCTGTTGCTCTCGCTGTTTATCAGTCTATCGCCGCTGTACTCGCACTCGCCACATGCTGTGCCAACCTTTTGGCCAGACCCGACTCCTACTCCCACTCCTGCCTCCTGCCTCCTGCCTTCTGCCTCTTGCAGCCTGCAAGTCAATGGTCCGATGGTCGATGGTCGATGGTCGATGGTCGGGGCGATAGCGTTGTTGCAACAGCAACGGCAACATTTTCGTGTTGGCGACATAAAAATATTTCCGCTTTGCGAGCAATCTGGCCAGACACTCGTCGCGCCATCGAGACAATAGTTTCTGTGGACCTGCATTTGGCTATATCCTGCGTCTCCGTCTCCGTCACCGTCACCGTCTGCGTCTCGGCGTTGTCCTGCGGTGCCTCCTGCATGTAGATGGCTATCGGGCCTGGTTCTTATTGATTTGGCATCTCTCGGGCTTGTGGATTTCCGACCCCCGCTGCGTCCCCGTCATAACTGCGGCGATGCACTCGCTCAACGAGAGTTAGTACGATTCTAGTACATATCTTAGTGCAAGTATTAAGGCAGCTGCCCCTGTCACTCGATTCCGTCGCCATTATCGCTTCAACAGCTGGCAAATGTCGCATCGACAAGACGAGTAGATAATTGTCATGTTTAAGTTAATCAGCACACAGCATATATATTGTATATACCGACGAGTAGTATATTACATGCCATGTCCCACGCCTATCAGTGCCAAAGTCTGTGTTCCTAAATGTTTTCTGAGATTGCTATCAAGTGCCTAATGACACCCAGTGCATGTAGCGATTAAAAACGAACATAGAGGCTTGCTCGGAAAACTCCCTGCCCGAATACAATGCGAATACAAGTGGCGATCCAAAGACTCTGCCACGAGTCGTCCGCATGATCAAATGAAGCTGGGTTATCACAAAAAACACCCAAACAGTGGGTCGCATGGATCACAAGATCGCAAAAAAATTAGCGTTTTATTTTAGCATTAAAATAGGTTTCCCATAAATAGATTTCTCTGACAAAACTTAATGAAAAACATGAAATGTCTTTCCCAAAAACCATACCCACTGTCGCCTGATAAGACTTATGTTTTAATGATTTGTTTAACATGATTTTGAATAATTTTGGTTCAAGGTCTGGGTTCGGGTTCGGGTTCAGGCGAAAGCCAGAAATTCGTCTAGAAATTTGTCTATAATTAAACCGAAAACAACATATACTAATCAGTATTCTCTGTCCGATTTCCAGGCTGGCATCGATCTGAAGGAGAACCTGGTGGCCGGAGCATCGCCCTGGCCATATCCCTCGATGTATCATCCCTACGATGCGGCCTTCGCCGGCTATCCCTTCAACAGGTGAGATTAATCACAATATATAGCAATGTATAGTATAGTTTGGGGTGGGCAAGTGTGGTATCTGTATCTGAATCGGACAGATACTTCCCCTGGGCCATGCCAATGAGCCCAAGCACGGATGGTGGTCCCGCTGAAAGGCGTCGATCGAACGTGAGCTGCTTGGAATTGAGAATTGGGTGCCAGGGTATCGGGCCATCGGCTGTTGGCTGTTGGCTGGGCAGGTGCGTGCAGCTGCATTCAAATAGCGCTCGCTGCTGCGCTCGGAAAAGCGCCTTCGAATAGTAAAAGTCCGGCGCACATTGGCACGCAGCCGTTAAGCAGTTGCAGTGGCATTCGGATTTCGAATTTCCCCTGCGCCGGCAATTTATTCGCTTGTAATTGATCGCATGCACGTCGACGGTGGCTGCTTCCGTCGATCGCAACGCACCCACCCACCAAAAAGTGAAAAAAAATGAGGAAAAAATTAAAGAAAAAAAACGCATAAAGAAACTGCAATCGGTGGGCGAAGTGACATAAATTTCCAAACACAATTGCCGGTTAAACAATCGACAACATCCCGTCACGTCAGCGCACACGTATCGGACAGCTACAACGCTATGCCCATTGTTTTCACTGTAATTGACACTCATAACAAAATTTGATAGTTGACTCATGCGGCTACCGTTTTATGGTTGTTTATTGTGTTTGTTGTCTATCAGCCATATTCGCCATAAATCAATTTTGAGTTATTTCGCCGTGACGTGCCGTCCAGGCTGGCGAGCGAATTCGATTCAAAATTCAAGAGGAATACTCGCGCGAAATGCACGCCTGCCCCACCTACATACAGTATAGTACTCGTACAATACCCGCAAATATGTATACATTTAAAGCCTTTAACAATTTAACAGCCTCGCTTGAGGGCGGGGGAGGAGGCAGAGGAGGCAGGCGTTGGTGTCGTCGTCACCAATCATTTACCGGGCGCTGATAGGAAAATTAAAAAAATATATTCAGCTGTCAGGTGATCAAAGGCAGAGTGCCTGTCTGCGCAGGTGTTTCGCACTCGGCGACACTTTGCATTCAAACTTAAATTAATTAATGCAGCGTACGCCGAATGGGATACAGGGAGTGAGCTGCTGATACGCAACCACACTGCATCCATATTCCCCCCCACATGCGAGTATAGTCACATCCACATTCACATCCACATCCATGTCCAGGGCCATTATTCCTCTATAGCATCCAGTTGACATCGTTGTCATCCTCTCTGTTTCGGATCCGGGCAGCTGTCTGAAAACTACAAATGAGACAGCTACACATGTCTGCAATGCCTCACCCCCGACGGTGTTTTGCATTCGCTGCACACGGAGAAAATAAGGGTGCTTAACCTCTTGCCAACCTTTACAAACTAGATTCAGTTAACTATTATACCACTCGAAAGCCGTAAACTATTTCTCATCTTCTTGCTAGTTTTTTAACTCAATTTGAAAGCTCGTTCAGTAAACTAACTATTCTATATTAAAATAACCTGTTTAGGGGGATATAGTAGCAATAGATACCAGTTCCTAATCCTTATAACAAGTATTCTTCACCTTCTTGAATGTTTTTGAACAAGATTTGAAAGCGCCTTCAGAAAACTATCCCTATATTTTTGAGTCACTAGGTTTTGTGGGGAGACAGTTCCCAATCCTTTAAAAATTTCTCACCTAGAATGTTTTAAAGCCCATTCATGATTGTTAAATCATTCAATTATTGTAGAGAAATTATCAATCGGAAATTGAGTAAGCTATCCTTCCATTTATAGGGGAGTCAGTTCTTAAAATATATTTCTCACCTTCTTGAAAGCCTATTCTCGAAAACCCTTAATGACTTTTGAGTAGCGAATATTCCTCAGTGTAGCGAGTTATTCCGGGTAAAACACTGGCCGCTTGTACATACGGTCAATATACTAAAAACGTTCATGTTAACTGCCCACAAAAAGCGATAAAGGACAGTTGTTGTCCGTGGCATGCAGCGCGACATTCGGGCATCGACCATCGATGGCCAGTGCGTTGCAAAGGAGCCTCTGGCCCAGGCTATGGCTCGGGCACGAGCTCGGGTTGGGGAGGGAGTCCATGTGTCAGACCGCAAACTGCAGAGGCATAAATGTTCTCCCCCCGGGCCCAGGCAAATGCGTTTATGATGAACAAATTTAACGCAGAACAAAGCCAAACCGCCCACTACCCGGCAGTTTAACAAATTGTTGCAACAATTGTTTGCCGGCGCGCGCATATTTAAAGGAACTTTATGCCAAACGACCTGGCAACAGCTGGGCCATGCATTCCGTTTTGGCCTTAATCACCTGCCAGCAGAATTGGAATTGAAAATGGGAATGGAAATGGAAATGGAAATAAGAATGGCAATGGCAACGGGAATGCAATGTTGAAAAGCGTACCTTATCTAACCTTTCCGCAATTTTGTAAATTTTCTTGCAGCTATGGCATGGATTTGAATGGGGCCCGGAGGAAGAACGCCACCCGCGAAACCACCTCCACGCTTAAGGCCTGGCTGAATGAGCACAAGAAGAACCCATATCCCACCAAGGGCGAGAAAATAATGCTGGCCATTATCACCAAGATGACGCTGACGCAGGTGTCCACGTGGTTCGCCAATGCGAGAAGAAGACTGAAAAAGGAGAACAAGATGACCTGGGAGCCAAGGAATCGCGTCGACGACGATGATGCCAACATCGACGATGACGACGACAAGAACACCGAGGACAATGATCTGCTAGGTGAGTTTTCTATCCAAAATTGGGAAGATTTCGGGGATTTAGTCTTATTGATCTCTCATTGAACTATAGATTCGATTTTCTAAAAGATTGAATACAAAAAAGTTAGTTTTCTAGCTATATTTAGAGATTTATATTTAGATTATTACCGATTTCACTTAAATTCCTGAAAAAATGCATTCAAAAGAATAAGTGATCTGAGATTTGAAAGATAATTTTTGTTGTATTTAAATTTTCAAAGAATTGTGAATTTTTTACCAAAATTTATAGAGTTTTTGGAGATTTATTATCACTAATTTTATAAAATATGTGTAGTCCAAAATTCCCATTAAAATCTATAAAAAATTCAAAAATTACAAATGTATTCTAAAATCTATAAGCCAAAAACAAAACCTATCTATAACTTCCCCTTATTCTTAATCCCTTTGCAGACGCCAAGGACTCGGGTGTGGGCTCCACGGACGACAAGGACCGCTCCGGTCGCTTGGGCGACATGCTGGCCGACCGTCCCGGCGAGAGCAACAACAGCGAGTGGTCCGAGTCGCGACCCGGATCGCCAAACGGCTCCCCCGACCTGTACGACCGGCCCGGCAGCATGCCCCCGGGCGCCCATCCGCTCTTCCACCCCGCCGCCTTGCACCATCACTTCCGGCCCCCGGCGGGCTCCCCGCCGGACATCGCCGCCTACCACCACCACCAACAGCAGCTGCTGCAGCAGCACCAGCAGGCCCAGCAGAACTCCCTCCAGACGGCGGTGGGCGGGACGGCGAAGCCGCGCATCTGGTCGTTGGCCGACATGGCCTCCAAGGACAGCGGCAGCAAGGATTCAAGCTCGGGGGCCAGCAAGGAGAGCCTGGCGGCCGAGCTGCCGCCCTCGCATCCCGGCTTCTACGGCCACCCCGGCCAGCAGCCGTCACCGGGCAAGATCCTGTCCCCGCTGGCTGCCCGCATACCCAACTATGCGCCCTATGTGCGTCCGGATTTGTATCGCGGCTTCTACGGGCCGGCGGCGGCACATCTGAGTGCGCCCACGCAGGAGTTCCTGGAGCACCAGCGCACCTTCGGCGCCAGCCTGGCGGCCCACAACGGACCGCTCGGCATGAACCCGCTGCTGTGGAAGGCGGCCGTTTCCGGAGCGGCAAATGGTCCACACTTTGCCCCCCTAAGCCTGACAACAACAGGCGGGGGCAGTGGTGGCGTCATTGGGGGAGGCAGTGGTGGCAGTGCGCCCGGACAGGTGGCACCGCCGCCCGTGGCCTCGCCCTCCGCTTCCAGTTCGTCGTCGTCGATGGGCTGCGATGTGGTGCACATACCGAGCACCAGTGGCCAGTCGGCGGCGCAGCATATGATGGGACCAATCTCCAGCAACTCCACCGCCTCCTCGTCCAGCTCGCACTCGGGCAAGATATCGCCGGGCGTGAATGTGACCTCGCTGAGCGCAAAGCCATGACATCCATCGGGTTCCCCGGACCCGGCCGGATCCCCGGCCGATCCGGCGCCAGTCAATCCGGCTGCCACCTCGCCCATATCCGCCTTCCGATCGCTGATCGCCTTCCGGGAGCAGCAGCAGCAGCACCAGAAGCTGACACTCCTGCGGCCGTAGTCATTGAATCCAAACCGATTGCGCTTTTGGTTGCCCAGATCCCCGAGACGGGGGCGCTTGAAAGAGGTATCTATTTACACTTTCGGACAATAATTTACAATGTGATTATTCGGTATTTTGATTAACGCCGCTTATACCAAATAGCAAGCAGAAACAAGCAAAAAGATAACCAGCTGAAACGCAGCGGTTCCTTTGGCAATCCTCCTCCAAACCAACAAACTTCCTCCCAAGCAAACAAAATATATATACTACCATACCATGCGAGTATATTTGAAAATATAAAATTGAAAGTAAAGTCAAGAGTAAAAAACAAACCCAACCGCTGCCCCCAAACGTTGTGCAATTTTTGTGGAGAAGATAATCCAAAAACCATTTGAAGATACGTTAATATAATTACATACAACTTATGCAATCAGAGCTTATAGGATGTAAATTGGAGAGATATAGCTGGGGCGACATCAATGAATAACACATAGCATACTACCCGACCACAAAACAAAAAAAAAAACATAAAAATAATATAAAACAAATTAACCGAAAACGGCAGATTCGCTAAAATATAGGAGCACAATTCTTTGACAGTTCATAATGCCAGACTTACGTTTTGGTTTTCCATTATCTTTGTTTGGTTGTTGTCTATCCCAAACACAAGGACATATCATCCCAAGTCTGCTCCTTAGATCCTGTCCGGTTGTGGACAAGCCAACGGACATTGTACATCCCCCAATCCTTCCGGTAAATGCCCTAGAACCCAAGCCAAATGTACACGAGCAATCATTGATTTAGCTGTTATTGTTTTTATCGTCTTAAGTTAACAATTTGTTCCTGTCGTTTATAAATTTAATTTATTTCCTACATTGTGTGTATCATAATTTTGCTAGTAATAAATTGGCTAAGCTAGAGATCCATGTATTCGCTGTACTTTATGCACAAGTTATAGGTCTGTAAGCTCGCGTAATTGTAGCGCCCTAAGCGTAGTGTAAATTAGTAAAACTGTATATACTTATAATTAAAGAACGATAATGAGACACATTAAACAATGGCCACGATTATTGGTATAAATAAAAATATTGGTGTTTTTTATTGCTCAACATTTACATAACTGCAAGTGAGTATTCTCCGATTATATCATTGGGAGTTGTCATCGGAATCTATGAAGGTCGAGATTTTAATTGGTTACACTTCGAGTGCCGGACCCTGTTTAAGGTTGGGTGAATCACATCACCTGAAATTCCGCCACTGTAACCAACTTGTATATCTCCTAAGCTCCCAAAAACACAAGACTAGTGGCAAAATATGAAATTTAGCGCTACATTTCTGACTCTTTCAAAAATATTGGAAGCTCCAAAGCCCATAATCTGGTATTGTAGCATCCAATTTTCGGCGAACTATTGTTAGCTTTTCTCGTCATAATTCAAAAATGTGTGGTTAAATTTTCTTGAGTCACAACTCCAATAGATCCATAAATTCCCTTCGATCAAGAGATCACTTTGTTGAGAATATATCTTTAAATTTTTTAACTAAACCCGAGACTTGGGTATTAAATTGAATTTCTTTTGGTAAATCACTAACAAGTGAGGCTGCTTGTTTGACTCAAAGATCTCCGATTAACATCCAAAGCAAATAGCTGGATCTGTAGATGTTAGCTATATATTTTTTTCTGAAATATATTCATCATAAGTATAATGACTGCATTCCAGTTTGGCTTGCAGTCATTTTGGCTCCCGTGAAGGCCAAAGGTTTTTATGACTCTGAGTCAATACAAGTAGCGTAATCTCATGGATTGAATGGAAGAAGAAAACCAGTAGCACACAAAGGGGGAGCTCCGAATTTTAAGCTGACATCTGTTTTTATGGAGTAGATTATTAATTCACGCTAGTGCTGTTGCATTGTCATTTTGCTGGACAAAAGCCTCGCTCAAAGGTATCCAATAGGCATTGTCAGCGCCGTTAAAAACTCAATTGTCATTGGAAATTGGAACGGATTTTGGTTGTCAGCTTATATCAATCGTGGTAGCATCTTATAGTTTTAAGAGGCGGAATGATTTAATTATTGTAGAGCATCGGGCCGCGATTTCCATTTGAAAAACAACTTTCTTTCCAACAAATTGTTTATTCTCAGCCAGCTTAGGGAAATTCCAATGTTATGGCAGTGACCCAACCGATCGCTAATCGGTTTACAGCATTCTCAAAGCCCCCCATTCATATTGAACATTTGTAGGCCCATGCCCATGGTTTTGTGAAGAAGTCCCTCGGCTTTTGTGCATTTTCAGCTTAGGCGTGTTTCCCTTTGTCCGGCTAAATTTGTTTAAACTTGCCCACTCGGCCCGTGAATGTTGAGGGGCTGGGCTTTATAAAAATAAAGAAATAATTAAAGGAATCGCATGCTGTAATTTTTAACAAATAATACCATGGTGTAAATGATGGGTTTGCTTTAGTTAAAGCGGAGACGTTGATGTGTTTTTGAAAGCTGACCGAAATCCGCAATTATGCTAATTTTGGCAGACACACTTAACATAAGAACATGTGTTTCGAGCATTTAGCACATTGCCTTTTTACCTTTGCCCAGGCTGCAATATCGGACTGGTTCTCCAGATGCAGATGGATATGGAGATGGCTATGGAGATTCTCCTTTCGAGCTGGCAAACAAATAAAATGATAATAACATGTTATTATGCAGACAACGATCACACACTGAAACAATGATGGGACCGAAGCAAACTGCACCAGACGGTTTACTTTTCGACTTCGAGAGTGCCCCGATAGATCAACTCTCGCGGGGCCCAAGGAAACCCCACATTTCCGCATTTAGCCATGTGGAACAGCAACTCAAAAACATGTCCAGACACTTCATTGTTTTTTCGTTTTACCCGAAATTAAATTTGGCAAACAACTTCATCACCCAGCGATCCGCTGACCGACTCAGTTTCGGGGTTAGCGCAAATAATTGAATTCGAAAATGTATCCCAAGAAATACACTTCGTGCAAAACTACAAAGCACATTTCACCTTTTGCGGAATGGTAATTATACGGCACTCTTTCAACAGTGATTTCGTTAATGCTGTCACAAATATTGTTGTGACACGTGGAGCGGCCTCTCTTTGATTCGAACTGTTTTTCCGCGGGAAAAATATGAGATCAAAGCGTTTCCTGACATCTGCAAGCCCGCTTGTTGCACTTACCTCAGCGTCAGAGATGCATTCGCACATGTGTAGCCGTAGCCCTGCTCGACTAAAAATGATAAATGGCCACAAAATGATGTGTCAAAAAGTTTGTATTTTCCTTAATTGCTTTTGGATGTTAAATCAGCCAATATTGGTTGCAGTTTGTGCACCCATGGTAACTATTTTTGGCAACAACTTCGGGCATACACTCCATTGTACCGCCTCCACAGGACAAATGTAACAGCGATTCAGTAAGCCAACCGAGTGGCGGAGGAGCCGATCGCCTGATCGTCTTGGAACAACATGAGCTCTTGTTTACCTGCATGTGGGTGGAGTGTCTGCAGCTCCACTGCCGAGGAGCTGGTGGTGCTGTGGTGCTTGTGGTGCTTGTGGTGCCAGGAGAGTCCGCACAGTTCATTCAGCGACTGGCACATTTCAATGGCAAGCGAGATCGCTGTCGCCGATACCACAATTCGGATGTTCCTTATTGCATGTCGTGATTGCGTCAGCCTGTCTTCACTGTACTTTGCCGTGAACAGGCCAGGCTGTTTGGCAAAAAATTAAGCGGCCACCAATCATTGCTGTTTTGCAGCCGAGCTCGGTCAAATGTTCAAATTGAAAAGTTGTAAATTATCGAACAGCACCATCAAAAGCGAATCATTCCAATTAAATTTCCAGGAGGCGAGGGGACAACCTTTCAGGGGTCCAAAGGTCCCGAAGCTTTTCTATTGAACTCATTTGAATTTACAATTGTTAACCCAAAGTTGCGGGATAATTTGATTTTAAACATTGGTCTGAAGATATACTCCAATTTTGGGTTTCCCCTGGAATTATATGAAACCCTAATGCCTTCCCAGCTGCCAGAAACAAATGTTAGCCTTTATTCGGTTAATTGAAAGACAACTCTTCTGCCGGCCAAACACATTTGATTAGGCCATGTTCGTATAAACACTTTCAAGCACATGCGACGTGATAGTTGGGATAGCAAATTGTTTTACGCTCAAATAAGTGGTACATGCTGATACAAGCTTCTCGTGAGGATTGCGGATACATCGTATCCCGGGATACCGGGAAGTGGTCTGACTCTGCATCTGAGATGTTGTCAGCGTGATCGCGCCGCATGAACACGATGGTTCTGTTGATGTGGATGATCTTAATCAGTATCACAGAAGGCATCGCCACGCTAAGTGGAGTGCATACCCAAATCATCGCATTGTCGTTGTCGGATCGGATAGGAGTCCAAGGGATCCGAGGGATCCGAGGGATCGGAGGGATCTGGGGGAATCGGTGGGTGATGCGCGGATGGCGGAGGGATGCCAGCGATCCATAGAGGTGTGCGTCAGATGCTTAATTTAAATTACCCGAGGGGCGGGTTGGAGTCTTCACTGCTCGCAGGGCTCACAGCATGAGTAGCTGCGATTTGACACCTCGACTGACAGCTGGAATTGGGGAAAATTATTGGGCGCAGTGGAACACAAGGGGCGCCCATTAGATGACTCGGCCGTAAAAACCGAGTCCCTGGAAGAAGTTGTGGCCGCTTTCTTGCCGCTGCCTGTTGTTGCTGTTGTTGCTGTTGATGTTGTTGTTGTTGTGTGAACAGACCACTAATTTATTCCACATAAATTAGTCGTATAATTAAAATGTTTATACAAGCTCTGCGCAGCAAACACACTTCACTTGAGGCCCTGGCAGCCGGAGCTGGGGATTCCGAAAGAGATAATCAAATATTTTGTAACTCAATCCGCCCATTATTTTAATGCCGGAATTATAGCATCTCAATTGCTTGAAATTTAAGCTTTTTAATTATTATTATGCTCGCATCGCGGACTTTCAGGTTTATAAATACCTCGCGGTATTGGAGGATTCCATGTGCTGGTCCATCAATATATACAAGTATATGCGACCATTAATAATTTCCGAATCATGTCTTTTGTCGCCGAAAACATTTACCGCAACGAAATGAACATAAAACTGTCATATATTTGATGACTTTATATTTATGAAGGCCAAAAAATGCTGGGTAAAAACCAGTTAAATACGATTTCGAATTATGATGAATTCATAAAGGACTCTCCGGGAGAAATATGAACGACGATGTCACAATGTCGATGGGAGGAATGGCTGAGAACACACAGCACGTACGTGCTTTACATTTGAAATGATGTCAAGTCAGTCGCACTAATTGATCGCTTTCCGAGCGTGGAATCCTCCGCGGAAGAGCTCCAAGCGAGGCTGTCCCTCAAATGTTTGGACCGTTTGCCCATGTCCCATGTCAAAGAACTAGATTACTGCGTCCTGTCTTGCTGTCCGTCCGTCCGTCCGTCCGTCTGTCGGACGGTCCATGTCGCGGAAACATCCCAAAAACATTGCCGCAACGTTTGCAGTTCGCGAAATTGCACATCACCAACCTGTCCCGCAGTAATTTCTGTCCCCGTCTGGTCCGGCCTCGGGTCCAGCCTGTATCCATCCCCATTCGATCAAGATTTATTAATTTATGTTACGCTCCGTCTCCCCTAAGCCCCCCAAAAGGCCCTCAAAACTTTAATAATAACAATGTCTTTGGCGGACGCGGATGCGGACTGCGCCGAACAAACGAAAGCGAAAAAAAACTACACAAATAAAACACGAGTAGAAACATCGAAAGTCGAGCGTATGAGAATATTTATTGTCTTCCACCAAAGTACAACTTGTACAAATGTATATGAATTCCATTGTCTTAAGTTATGAACGGGTTTCATCCTCTAAATGAATTGCTATAAATATCGGGCATAGGGAGGGGGTTACTTCGGGCTTACTCGGAGCGGTGATCTCAAAGAATTTCATATTTTCGGGTCGCTTATCGGGATGGGTACTGAAGAGAAGGTCTGCTGTCTGGACTGATAATAGTCAGTTACAATATATGGATAAGTAGTAACAAATTGTAGATTTAAAAATCAAAATTCATATTTTAAGGAGCAAATTATTGAAATTGTTCATAAGAAAAAGTAGGCTCCAAGCTTCGCCACAGAAATAAAGTTTAGAGGAGATCTAGCCAACAATATCATATTTTATAAATTAAATCCTTTCTCTATTTAAACAGATTCTCAAAGAATTGAAAATACAATTTGATATTTCTTAATTTAAAACAAATATGAACGATTTCTATGGCATGTGGGCGCAACGGACGAACGGACGGACAGACGGACATGGGTAGATCTACTCGGCTGAGACTGATCAAGAATATAGATAACATACTTTATGGGGATGGAAAAGCTTATTCGTTTTCTTATGCTTTCTAAGAACCGGGTACAAAGACTTATAACTAAAATGTCAATAAAAACATTTACTATATCCATACAAAAGAAGCACGCAGGCGCTTGTGTGGCATGCATTTTTCTATTTCCTATTCCTACGCGCAAATCAAAGTTTAAGGCCTCGTAGATGTTTACGTAACCAATTTTGGCGGACAATAAAATCAACTAAAAAATAAAACAGTTTGTATAAAATATACTTTGACCGCTGAGAGACCAAAACACCATTGTTCGCGTAGCCTGGCAAAATGACAAATAAAAAGGTAAAACATGAGGCAACGCTTTTCGCTGACTCTTGAATTGATAGCGTAATGTCAACACCGCTGTCACCTGTACCGCCCCTACCTCCGCGTATACCGCCTCGTGTACCGCTCACCTGGACTAGGACGTCTCTGGTTTCCAGTCTGGCCCTGATCCCCTTGGGCCAATCGCTGTCGCCGTAATCCGAGAGTGCTGACCAGTGGTCTCAGCTTTCTGCTGCTTTACACCGAATTCCGGTACATTTTCTCGGAACACATTTTTCCCAAGCATTTTTGCAAACGCGGTCTCCCCGCTCAAATTATTCAAACATATTCGTTTTGTTGTACTCCACTCCACTCCACTCAGCTCCGTCGGAATGCCACAATTCAGGCTTACAATAATAAGGCTATCAGGTGGAATAAAATATTGACAGGCTGTACTATATTATTGCTTCCTGCAGGAATTACGCACCCAGAATTGAATTTGTGATTAGGTTGAGGTGTTAAAGTGCGGTAAACATGTTTGGAATATTAT
This sequence comes from Drosophila ironensis, assembly GCA_021223825.1. Lineage (NCBI taxonomy): Eukaryota > Metazoa > Arthropoda > Insecta > Diptera > Drosophilidae > Drosophila > Drosophila ironensis. Next base: position 74,876 of record JAJJHQ010006038.1, read on the forward strand.
ATACGGGATACGGAAGGCGGGATATGCGATGTGGGATGGGATACGGGTTACAGGATGATGATGATCAATAATGCGAATGGGTTCCAAACACACACACCCACACACACAGAACCCCAGTGGCAAGGGTTCTTGGAAATGAAAGTGGCAAGGCACTTATGATTACTTTGATTATTCCCGGACCGGGGCCATTTGTAGCACGTGCGGCTGTCACAATCAATTTTATTCCCCTTTCTGGCCGGGCTGTAAAGTTTTAACACTGTTCTACATTGATTACCAAAACAGTAGTCGTTTGGAGGCGGCAACTTCTTAACCCCAGAGTTATGCTGTGACTATGATTTGAAAAGGAATCCGGGGCCACACACACGGGAGTGCACTGGAAAATAAAGATCGAGAACTGGGGAATTTTTGCTTGCTCTTTGTTATTGGTTGTTTGGATATTTAAAAAACATCTATAATTTATATTTTTGTTTGATATTCTATAAAGAATCCATAAATTTACTTAATAACAAGGAAGCTATATGCGGTATATCGTAGAGTACTGTAGAATCATTTCAGGCAAAAACCAATTTAGGAACATATTTAAATTTAATAACAAAATTCTCTAAGTACAGAGTAGGAATATTTTGAAGGATTCTACAGATATTTCAAGATTTTAATAGTTTAAAGGTTTATATTGTGTTCTCATGGAGTAACACTTTTATATCAGGAAAATGTTTTAATCTCTCAGTACTGAGTATGAATATATTTCAGGTTCTTCAAGTTTTTTCCAGTTTTTTTTAAGGGTTTATATAATATACTCGTGAAGTGAGTACTTTGATATCAGAGAAATGTGTTCAAGAAACTCAAGTCTATCAGGTATGTTCATTCCAGCCACTCACTGTTCCCTAGATTTGCACAAATTTCTCTCGGTGGAGCGCGCCTTTTCAGAACCCATATACACTTGTGCCGCCTGTGTAAAGGATTGTTGAAATGGCTGTTGGAGCGCGCTTTCGGGGAAATGTCGAAGCGAAACAATCTGCTACATTGTGTAAAATGTTCAGACAACCGCCATCCGCTGCCTTCGTCAGGGAAATCTGCGGAACACGCCCCTCGAAGGGCGCCATGGCCAAACACAGGCAAACAGGCAACAGCCAACAGCCAACAGCCAAACATCCAAACATTGTCGTGTTGTCGAGGAAAAACAGAACAGAAACAAGCAACTGAAACAGCAAAGCGAACAATGTCGACAAGCGAAACGGGACACAATCTCGGAGAGGCCCGAAAAACAGCCAAGAAATAAATGGCTTAAAACTGTAATGATTATTGACGCTCTTTATGTTTTAATAATGTGTCAGGGAAATATATTTTAAGGGTTAAACGGGCCACCCAACACGTCACAAGCACTCGTCGTCGCAGCAATAAAACTTTGAAATTCGTTTTAAAATGTCGCCGGCTGTTCTAAATTTATAGCGCATTCAATTTTCTGGCAACAGGCGCCATGTATAATTTTCCGAAAAGTACAATGTGAATATGTTTGGTAATAATAACCGATCCACCCCTGAAAAAAGGGTTATTTCACAGTTTCCTTTCAATCATTTACAAGTTTCAATTTTCTTGAATATTAATATTCTTTGGGGGTGGCGGCGAGTTAATAAAGTCGTTTCACGTTTGGAGTTTTATGAACTGAAAAATGGGCTCTGACCAATTTTGACCGCTAATGCGTTGACCCTTCTTAGCGGCTAATTAAGTTTCATGGTCCATTTGGGCGAGATTTTATTCACCGGCTGTTTTTGTGTAAGCATCTTTCGAACGAGCTTTAAATAAATTTCATATGTTGTGTTAATAAAATAATCACACTTTTAACCCCAACGGACTGGTCATCAACTAGACCACCAATGTGGCGGTGACCTTTATTGGTGGTTAATTCAATTTCATGGTCCACAGTGCGGGTTACCATCTGTTTGTTTGTTGCCAAACAGACTCCCCCGGCCCGCTCGAGACAAACATAATGAAATGAAATATTTACAGACACGTATGGATTTTTTAATTCATGTTCTTAGTGCTCTCGGACAAGAGGAAGGTAAATACATTTGTCATTTGTCGCCAGGAACCGCCAGGGATGGTGTGGTATGGCAGGGACCACCCGTTGCCGGTTAAGGAGCACATCCTGTCCTGATTGGGTGGCCGTCAGGGCACTAAAGTCTGGTTTTCCTGTCGAAATCGCCACAATATCCTTTTGCGACAATGAGCCCGAGCAGAAGACTCTAGGCAGCGGGCAGCAGGATGCTGCGAGGATGGCATACAGTGTACACACAATGGCCAGGCCATTTATCACTTTGGCATATTGTCCAACTCCAAGATTGGCATCGTATTGAACCCATTTCCCGCTTCAGTGCCACATCCACATCTCCATTTCAATCAGAGGAAGAGGAATCTGTATGGCCACATGCGCTCTTGGCACTATCATAATAAATAAATAGCAAACCAAGCCGAAACCGGGCCCCGGCCCCGATGGATGCGATTGAATGGGAGAGATGACCTTTTCGCTGTCATTTAATTTCGAGCATTGTCTATTCGCTTTTGGGAACGGAAACCCCTAATCTGGCCATGATGTTATTCGAAGTGGTATCATTAGGATGGACGATGGGGGATGAAACTCGAATCGAATCGACTCGAATGCCCGAAATGAAAGCGAACGCGTTTTGTCTTATTTTGTTTGCTTTTCCCGGGCCACACATTTCGAGTCAAAATATTTACTGTCAGCATTTTTCTTTTTCCGCAAAAGTAACCCTTGGCGCTGGGACAGCTTCATTACATTTATATTAAGGAATGTCCGGGATTCATCATTATTTATGACATGCGTTCGTTAATCCCAAGACTTAATTAATTGTCAGGACACTCGGACTATAAGCAAGCCGCCAGGCGATAATGCTCGTATCTGCTCGTAATTATAACACCAGAAAAATTGCGCAAATACTCGTAGTCTTCTACGAAACATTCCCTTATTAAATTCTTAAGACAAACACTCCAAGACCTTTAGTGAATTCCCTAAAACTGTATAGGAATACAAGCACTCATCCTGTCATTGCGGTTTCCCAAAAGCCTTGTTCGGTGACTCCTGTTTGTGTCGGTACAGGACTGATTATGCTCGGTAGGACAGGGACTTCGTGACCTTTCGCCATTGCCGGGGATAATCAAAATTATAATTTGACTGATTACCCAAGCATGCCTCTCAATGCACACGCATGAATTGGCACACTCACATAAGCTGACGTACAAATGGCTTCATTCTAACCCACAATATGCCATCAAACTCCAGCAGGACCATCAAAATGATCGAACAAGGGATACCTAAGACTATGCCAAACTTAAGAGCATTTATCAGCTAAGTATTAAATCCTGTAGCCCTAGAATTTTTTAATTTAAGCTTTGAAAATCACGGTTTATGGTGTCAAATCCGTTCAACCCTTTGCTACCCTCTGAGAAAATGACACAGCATTTTAATATCAGTTTTGCACTTCAGACATGCAAAGGGGTTGTTTTGCGTTTCCAAAAACATCCATCATAAATCTGCTATCCCCGGTTAAGGTCTCATTTAACCATTAAATACAATTAAGCAACTAACATTGAGGGTTGCCCCTAGAAATTCAAGAAATGCGGTACTAATACAAACCTGGAACATTACTCCTGGCAAATTAACATTTATGTTGAAACATAAAAATCATTTCTAACAATTTTCGGGCTCTTGGGCACCGAAAAACGTGTCCAAATTCCATCGGCACGTGCTCGGTCGAACCGAAAATCGTGTAGCTTATTATGCAAACCATGCCCTTCAGCGGCCTTCGCCGGCCTTGCTGTTTTTGGTAAATTGTATGTTTGTGCTGGAAAATACGTTTTCCTTGCTAATTAGTACATTTGTGCGGTTCGATTAGGCCGGCGTACACGTGACGCCAGGTATATGTACGGGTATAATCCCTTTTTGCAGCGACGACTACACCAACTTTTGTAGTTGGCCGGAAGATTCAGTTGCCCACATTTGGCCGAGGATCTCGGCGCAACCAAATTCGGGCTCCCGGTTGACATTCCCATTTCACATTGTTCTCGGCCACAACCCAACAATGTCGCCTCCGGGCGGTTTTTGCCAAACCAAAAATAACCAGCGGTGTGGGCCACATTTGCGAGTGACCAACCGAGCCGACCAAGCCAACCGAGCCATCCGAGCCGTCCGAGCCTCCCGGGGGATAATACAAAACATGTGTTGACGTTGCCGCAAATACACCCATCTCTCCGGCAGGTTGCAGCAGCATCCAGGAGACAGAGAGACAGGTGCACCGAAGGTGGGCGGCTAATGATGGCAGCAGGATGCACATGCACGCCAGAGATGCCAACGAAAAACAATTGCTACATCTATCAGATAACGAGCCGGAAAATTGCGAAACACTGGGGGTATTATAAGACTGCTTTTGGTTAATATTATAAAGGTTTGTCACTTATATGTAACATGTTGTCTATTGTATTTACAATTTCTGAGTTGTAGAAACTCTATAGAAAGGCAGATGGGGTAACAGTAGGGATATCCTGAAAATGATATTTGCTTTCATTTTGTCTTCTTTATTTAATATTTTTATTAGTTATAGAAACTCTACAAAAATCCGAAAAACTGCGAAACGCTAGGAATATTATCTACTACGATTGTTAATAGTTTCTAGGTTCAAATTAATCCTTTGATTTAATATTGTTTGTTCTTTTTTAAATTTCTATGAGTTTTATAAATTATTATTGACCAAGAAAGGGATCATGATATCATTCAGGATATAACAAAACATTAATTTATTAAAATACAATAATAATATTCTTTCAAATCAGTAGTACTGTAGAGTTTGAAAACAGTTTAATTTTGAACATGTTTATATTATTTATACATTGTTGCCATGAATTTAGATATCCAGGAAGCTTAAGTACAATATCGATATAGCCAGACAAAAATAATCAGATTAAAATAATCCGATAATAGAATCAGAATCAATATCAGATAAATGCCAAACCGCCATCCCTGGATGCACATGCAACCGAGAGCAACCAAAAAAGCTTTGGGGGAGGTGGAGGCGGAGGCTGTCGGGTTCATAATACCCAACCATTTGGCGGGGACGGTGAAGGCCTCATTAAAACGATTGGCCGGCGGTTGGGTTGCAATTTCCATATGGAAATTGAATTTTGGCCGGCCTTGATGCGGTTTTTCCCAATAATTCGAGGGCCGGCCGGTAGGGAGTGCAGCGGGCGTGGCCAGAGGAGCAGTGGATTTTTTTTTGTGGGCGGGCGAAACGATGTTTTAATGCCCTCCTAGGCACTGTTGACACTTTGCACTGGCTGGCGGCGACCGACTCACAGTTGGACAGATTAAGCGTCGCGCGGCCAAGAAGACGGCATAATTTAATTAAAATTGTAAAATATTTGTCGGATTTTGCATAAGCTTGTAAAATCCCATTAATTCACAGAGCAACCCATTGTTGACCGCAACACAATCAAAATATGCAAATTTTATCGCATTAACTCGAGAGAAGCTCGCAAATGGCCAACCGGGATAGACAGTTGGCAAAGGAATCGCGATGCCGGCGCGACATTTAATTGGGAAATGAGCATCCGCCTATAAAGCCTCCTCCTGACCCTCCCCATACCCTTCCCTCCCTTCCCTTTCTTTGCTTTGCTTTCCTTGAATCCTTGCAAAGTAAGAATAATGGATAATGGAGGCTGGGCTGGGCTGGGGATGGGATGGAGCGGGCTCAGTTGGTGGTTCTAAGGTCGCTTGTTTCACTCGCCATGATTTGCATTTTTAATACTTTCCCTGGGAAATCCATTGGGCTTGCCAACAACAATTGCCCACCATGTTTGGCCGACCAGATAAATGGCCCCGGTTTACTTATATTTTGTGTAGCACATATTTAGGCGTATCTAATGGCTGCATTAAAGTGTCGAAGGGTGGCTTAGATAGCCGGCTAGATTCATTTTTGTTGAGCATTACATTAGTATAAAAGCAAAATATCTGACATAAAAGTGGGCATCAGGTTCCGGTTATTTATTCTGGCCAATATGTCACCCGGCAAATCCTCTTTGACCGCCTGCAAAAAGGTGTGATTGACCTAATCTCGAGCCTGCCATAAGGATATGCCCACCGTGGACTAATAAGCACCCACAGCACCCAGCTCACGCACAGGGCCGTATAAAAAGTCAATCCTGTTTAAAATTTTCCATGCTTCACAAAATTCAATGAGAAGTGCTAAAAGGTGCATTGTTGTGTAAAATCCCAAAACAACCACTCACACGGCAGGGACGTGTTTGCTACAACGCCTCATGTGTATATCCTTGGCTCCGATCAAAAAGGCAATCCTATACAACAATAAGCGAATGTGTTCCTTTTTTCTCGATGCGAAATGTGTTTCCTATTGTTAGTCATATGCGGTCATCAAAATTCTGAATGGGTTTTTGCGGGGTCCGCACAATTTTCAGCAATATTTACAATGTTAGGTGACACTTTTTCTTAGCATTGTTAATATTGGGTAATTTCTATTGAAGGAACCCTTCAAGAAACCCAAAAAAAAATAAATATAATGTTTTTTTTGGATATATTTGAAATGCGCAATATTCGGGCAGATTTGAATAGTATTACAACTTGTGATTGCAGTTTACAATTTATGTAAACTGATCACAAATTCTGAATAGGTTTTTCGGGATCCACCCAATTTTCAGCAATATTTTAAAAGTTTGGCCACACTTTTTTTTTATCATTGTTAATATTGGAAAATTCCTATTGAAGAAGACCTTTAAGAGTAAAAAAAAACCTTAAAAAATATATTATTTTACATTGAAATATTATTCAGATTTGAAATACTATATCAATCTAAATCAGCAGATATCACTCGAACCGAATGGTACTAAAACTTTGGACTGCCGAATAACACAATTTATGTAGGTATTCCCCAGCTTATTCAACATTCGTAAATATAATTCCTAACACGATTTTCATATCACCCAATTAAAGAAGAGAAACCCCTGCGATTGGCAATTAACACTTGACGGACATGCAGTGATTGTGCAGGTGACACGCGTCACTCCCAAGATCCCCGAGAGGATTATACCGACTTCGTATAGTTGGACTCCGTATGCGGAATAAAGTAAAAACACTTGTAAATAAGCCCCGATCCGAGTGAGGAGAGATGCGTGTTTGTCAGAACCACATGTTCGCATTTTCATCGAAGGCATAAGCGAACATTTGTGTATACACTTAGAGGGCCGCGCCTGGAATGCGTAATATAATGTAAATGTAATGAGAAAGCACCATCAATTCCGAGGCTAAGTAAATCCCCTTTAAAGCACACGACGACAAATGAAATTGTCTGGCTTGGCCTTTTCGGGAGCCCTCTCCGCCTGGTCCTAATCCTTCAGTACATATAAATGAAATCAAATCCGAAAATTGGATTGAAAAGCAACGCCCACTCATTGTCACGACGCACAGTTTTCCGGGGTGGAAATGGAAATGGAAATGGAAACTCTGCCGGCTGCTCCGCTGGCTGCTGTGCTGTGCTGTGCTGTGCTGTGGACACTTAATGTGGCAGCCAAATGTTCAATTGCGGTGTCGCAGGACATGCCGAAGTGAGCGGAGTGCGGGATTTCGATGCGACTCCTTTGTGTTTCGCATTTTCGGGCACTCTCGGCATCGAAGTGGCAAAGTGGCGAGATGGCGAAGCCGAAAATGTAAACAGAGCCAAATGGAGATCCAATTACTTAAACGGTTAGTCCATTGTTGGGATACACCAGAATTTGCATATTTCTTATTTGTTTGTTGGTTTAGGAGGAGCGAGCGGGGCCGGCTTGAAGGCCGCCCTTCAAAGGCCACAAGGAAGGTCTATGTTAGGAGATTGCTATGTATATTAAAAGCTCATTAAGTTGCAGCTAGGCAGTGTGTTATTCTACATTTTTGTAGCTCCTTGATCGGCCAACCAAATAACCAAATAATCACTCTTTCTATACCAGGTTCCATAAGGTACAAATATATATTGAGTTTGTGCAAATACGAGTATATAGTATGTAACAGGGAGAAGAAAGCCTTTCCGACCCCTTAAATGATATCCATGTCTGTCCGTCCGTCCGTATATATGAACACGTCGTTCTCCGAGGTGGTAAGAGCTAGAGACGTAATTCCTTGTTATCTTAAATTTTAGTTAACCTTTCCAATTTTTTCCAAAAAAAAATGTATTTTCTACAAGGGAATGGTCTATATCTTTAAAATGCTTAGAACAAGAGATAAAATATGTTTACTTACCAAGTGCCAAGTTTTACAAAGATCGACATAATCATTGTAATTTGGGGTTAACATATTTAAAGATTTAAACTAAATGATTATGAAAATAAGTACATAGCATCCCGTTGTGGAATAATCTCAGCTAAAGAATTTCTACTTGTTTAATTACAAACATGTTTTGTGATAATTTCATATCAATTTGTCATCCAATACCTCCCAGAAAACTTCTTTGTAGGTGATATAGATGTTTGTCATTGTATCAATTTCATAAATACATTTTTCTACAATATTAGAAAGCCTTTCCCTGCAGTGCCAAATCCCAGAAAAGAATTGACTCTGTCCCGGTTGTAAAATAGAACATTATTCTTATATTGTTCGTACCTACCCAACCTACTTAAATCCCAGACGTGACACTTGAAGTGACTTTCTCGCCCAGACACCCAAATAGAAAGTAAAACGATACAAAAGTATTTGTTACATCTCTCGCATTATCCCGAAGGCTGTTTGTTTGCCACAAGACAGTAATGATAAAAAATAAAAACAGAGAAGTCGGGCATTTGTGGATGAGTGAGTTGGCAATAATTCTTCGGGTCATTCAGGAAACATGTGTGGCAAGTCGTCTTTGGAAGGATCCTCAATCCTGGTGGTCGTGAACCCAAAATATTGACTCTGACAATCGTTATTGCATTTCATGCTCGCCAGCATGCACCCATAAGTGCTCTTTGGGAAAATACTTTCCATTGATATCACTCGGGCTCTGGGTGTCACATGTAAGCGATTGTAAACTGTCACTTGGAAAAAGAAATTCTGGTCAATTGTTGATCCCCCGCACCACCATCCCGTTCTCAATTTTATTTATTTATTCCACAATTCCTTTTCACTTTGCTGAAACAGAAAAGGAAGTATTTCGCACTTTGTAAACGAAATATGCGAGCAAGTATTTCTCATCAAAAGGTACACTCAACCAATAAAGTAAAGTCTGGAGGGGCTCAAAAGTGTTAGATATATAAATTCAAATATATTTAAAATACAAATTATTTTTGGAAAAATTCAAGTATTCAAAGATGAGTTTATGACAATTTAAAAAAGTATGAAAACCTAACCATATTTTGATGATTGCCAAACTCTATATTTTGTCACAGTTGCTCCAAAAACTTATATAACCAAAAATATATCTGTTTTAGCATAATTTCCCCGAGTGTATGAATGAAGCATCAGTCAAGAAAAAAGTCTCGTCTGCATCTGCAGGAAGCATGTATCTCAAGTCAACAAAAAATGAGGATGTGACCGAAGATGAGACTGGGACCGAGTCAGAGGCAGAGTCAGAGTCAGGGTCCGAGGATGAGGATGAGGATGAGGTTTCCACTGCCCAGGGGGTCGGGATGCGAACTAATGCCCCGAGATGCGAAAGAGCAACCCTCTTGTCAGGACCATTGTTTGGACTTGTTCTGGCGAAAACAGTCCCGACAAACTGGGCAGCGCATTCGCTGTAGATTAGCCCGCCCGATCACCGCAAATAAACAAGTTCACAAATAAGCAAGCAAGCAAGCAGGGAAGGAGCATTGTGTGTTGTTCCATGGCCTCTTCATCCGGATCCCCGACATCTCTGCGGCTGAGAACCCAAAAGTCAACTAGCGCCCGCTGTGCTCCTCCGCTCGGCACGACACTCCACTCTACTCCACTACACTCCACTCCATGCCAATCTTGGTGCTCCAATCCACTCGACTCCGCGGCTGCGAGATTTGAATCCGCTCCCAGCACAGCCTATTACAATTGCAGAAACAATAAATAATTATTATGTTTATGTTGCGGCCCTTTGTCTGCCTTATTAAAACATTTTTCACGCAGAGTTGGGATCCCGAAAGGCCAGCCAGATAGTCCGATTCCTGCCGAAAGCGATGTTTATCATATAAACAAAGTGAAAACATCACTTTTCTGATTCAAATTTAATTTCTGCTGATGCAGCACAATTTATATGTTTGTCGATCTTTTTGGGGTAAGGCGGAAATAAATAGAAAATGTATTCAGATTTATACCTCCAGGCAGATATTCTTTGATAAATAGTAGTGAAATAGTAGTAGTAGTGTAATAGTAGTGAAATAAAGTTAACAAAGTGTTTAAATACATTTTTTTAAATTGTATTTTATTAGCCATCTGTCTAGTGACAATAAACAAATTGAAAAACTTATAACAATATAACAGGATTGGCTTAACTCCAACTATTACAAAGTATAGTAGCCTTAGGCTTTTAAAACTTAAATCTTTTGTAGGTAATGTAAACATTTATAAACATTTATCATTAATTTTTTGCCTAATATCTACAATTGTTTTGTTTTAGATACAAATGTTTGTAAAATTTAAATCTAGTGACTTGCATAAATAACAATATCTGAAAGTTGGAAACTTTAGGAATAGTAATTTAAAAAGTACCATACCATATTTTGGCATTCAAATATGTGTGCATTTTTTGTTTAAATCTAGTTGAAACTTCTCCAGATTTTAGAATAGAATAGCTTATAATATACTATGTTGCAACCAGGTAAGTTAGATTTTCTACGACAGCGTATACTTTGTATTGCAATAAAAGTTTGGCTTTTGAAAGTAACTAAAGTATACTTTGTAATGCTCCCTCCTCCCCTTTAAACTTCCTGATCCCGGAGCAAGCAGACACATTAAACAAGCAGACAAAACCAAAAATATTGTTCTTCCCATCCCCAAAACCCGAACGAAAGGAGCATCATCCATCCCAGGCGGATGAGCTGGAAGGGTTCCGAGGTGCCAGTTTCATCTTTTCGATTCCGATGAATAGCGCTGCTGGAGAGCCCTAAAACACGTGCCGCTTGCCATATTGTTACCGTTGCGGCCCCCGGCTACTATATGGCAAAATATACGTATCTGCTGTCCGGGTATGGGGATGGGGGTGGTTAGTGCGTTGCTGGGGTGTTAACACAATCATTGTGTGTGTCTGCCGCCTGGCATTCTAAGGCCAAAACAGGAAGGCCCACCCCCGGCCGGACGGACGGACGGGCGGGCGGGCAGGCGTCGATGCTGCAAATGATGAGTTGTGCCTAATTCATAACCACATCGAACGAATTAACTCGCAGTATGGAACCGCCCGAAAGATTGCCGAAAAGGCGGTGGTGGCCGGATCTGGGCCGGAGCTGTGGGAGCGGATTGCTGGGTGTTTAAATCCGGCTTCTTGATACACGTGTCGCAATTCGTCTGGGCGAGATATTTACACGCGGACCGGGGGCTTGAAAGTGAAATTAATTACGTTAACGAAGGGTAAGTGTCACCAACCGGATGCGTACCGAAGATTCAGCTCCTGAGCTTAATATATGGCACAAAAGATTATAATGCTTTCAGTATCTGAAATAAGCAATGCCTAAACAAGGAATAAAATAATGTTCCTATATATTTCCCTTTTTAACATAGCTTATTTTTTTGCTGCCTCAAATATTCATTAAGTTGAAATAGCACACAACCGGAGCCGGGACAAGTGTTTACATAAGTCTTGAGTTTTAACTGAAAACATCATTTTCCGTCTGAAAGAGCCCCGTAAAATCAAGTGGCTTCCATGTTGCAACGCTCCCGTATCCCAAAACCCGGTTCTGTGCATCTGCCACACAGTATTTGCCCAAGGAACGCTAATTAATTTAATGAAACCTGTCTGTTTCCACTGGCACTGGAGAGTCCTCGGCTGCTTTGTATTTGCACACTTATTTACATGTGCACATTACGTGCATTTGATGAGTGAAAAATGAGTCCATTTATAGAATGCTAAAAACAGTGCAGTGCTCGCTGCTAAAAGGGAATTAATTGTCTTAATTTGGGTAGGAAAAGATTTTAATTAAAACCAGTTGAAACGCTATAGTCAAGATTTCTCGACAACGAGATACCACGTACCTATTTTCCCCAGGCATACACCAAGCATTACCACTGACAGAGGCCGTACCATCATTATTTACTCTCCGATCTTTATGAAACTTGCCGCATGGTTGGATATTACAATTTTTAGCTCTCGGAAAAAATATATATATTTCTTGCTCTAAACATTTTGAAGATATAGACAAATATGCACAAGAAAAAATAATTACGTCTCTAGCTTTTACCAACTTGGAGAACGTAACGTTCATTCATACAGACGGACATGGCCAGATCGACTCGGCTGTTGATGCTGATCAAGGATATATACTTTATAGGATCAGAAATACCTCCTCCTCCCTGTTACATACATTTGCACAAACTTAATATACCATTTATACCTTAAGGTACATGGTAAACCGAGATTTTTTCACAGTTTTTCAGAGGGAAGTGCAATTAATTAAGGCCTCTTTATAGAGCCATCAGAACCCTAGGGGATTGAGCAGCAAACTTTTGTATCCATTTCTATTTGAGGTATCACCTTATCGGGATTGTTAAATCGCGACACGTGCTCTGGGGCCGGAAATGTCTCTGTTCGAGTTAAAAACAAATCCATGAATATATTACAGAAATAATTAACGATATCGGCATTGGACCGCCGTGCGCCCATGGGCCGTAATCATCGTTATCTAATAAGGGCACCCGACAACCAGCGCTCTTCCGCAAATATTTGCCTACTTCAATCCGTCATTTGGAAGTCACATGCGTGAGAATGGTAAACAGAGCCCCGGAGTTCGCTTGGAGGTGGCCAAACCACCCCCGACAAATCCCACGGAGGCTGACTCAATTTCACGTTTGAAGATCTGGGCCAATATCAGTGTATACACATTGCCCGCCACCCGGAAAAGTCAACTGGCCTCTGCGACTCCGAACTTAGACGCTTGTGCATTTCGGCGGATGGTCCTCATCCGCAACACGTGTCACTGGCGGCCACCCCCGGCTCCAGGGTGCGCAGTCCTGGCAGTGCACGGCTCACATAAAAAGCAATAAACTAAAATTAAGTCAGAAAACGTGTCAAAGTCAGTACTCACTGCACTGACAGCAAAGGCAAAGGCAAAGGCATCGGCAAAGGCAAAAGACAAACATAAACAGCGAGCGTTGGTCCTTGTTTACCTTAATAAAGCCGGTTTGCGTTACGTCTTCTCGACGCGAAAAGTTGTTTCGTGCCGAATCGGCCGGTGCTCTGCGATTCTATGCGCAATGGATATACTCTATTCCCCGTTCCCTGGTCCCTGTTCCCTGGTCCCTGTTGCGAATTATCCTGCAATTGAGTTATGACGCCGAACGATATTTGACACACTCTCCGGTGGGAAATGGGAAATGCCATCCAAAAACGAAGCGTGAAATGGCTAAATGACAACGGAAGAGTCAGCAAATTTTGCTAACGATGTACGGAATGAATATTTAAAAAATATACAACGATAGATGATAGATCTAAATAGCAATTTCAAATAATAAAAGCTGAAAACATAAGCGGAAAATGTATCGGTAACGTATGTTATAGGTAAGATTCATGTATTATATATGCTTAAACAGTTTCACGGAAAACGATTATTGTGAGTCAGTTTTCAACAGTGACCAAGTATCAGTTTGTAATTTGTAAAATATAAATAAAGCAAATAAATATAAAATACTTATTTGAAATTTAAGATATAATATGCAAGAAATCTTTTTTTTTTAGATTTTATTAAAATTTCAGCTTTTTTTTAATAAAATACCGGAAATACATATAAAGATGTAAAAATACCTTTAAAAATGTCCCACAAATATTGGATTTTCTATATAGAAGACACAACTTCAAAAATTTGTATAAGTTTTAAAATCAGACATTTAAAGATGTCAAGTTAAAAAAGGCTTAATTTACTCAATAAAAATGATAAATAGTTCATATCTAAGTGGACTTTTAATATTTTTCAGACAAACATAAACAAAAAGAATCAAACACTTGAAAACCATTTTCCCAAAGTGCTGAAAGAAACAGTAAACAAAACCTATCGTAAAATACTGTTCGATTATAAATAGGGAAACTGATATATCCAGGGAATAGCTGAGAAATGAATACTGGACACTCAACCAGGGCTTGTGTGTATACTCGTGGTAAAAGCGTGTCTAGACAAATATTGAAATGCTTGAAGCGGACTTCACAAAGGCACTGTTGCCCTTAAGTGCAAACATTTGTTTGGCTGACATTATGTCAAAATTAATTTGGTTGTACGCGGTGGATTTTATTTCTCCTATCTTGGGTAGATTCTTATCTTGTTAATTTTGCGATTCATTTTATGGCTAAGCCGCGGCCGGCCCTTTTTGTTTTATAATTTATTTTGATCAGGCCGCGGCATGCATTTTCGATTGATATTGATGGTTCCTTCTGCAGGAACATGTTTTGCTCATCAATGAATTGGCACTGAACCTGTTTGGCCAGCCTCATTTAGTCTAAGGACCTGGCTTGTTTTACGCAATAAAAACAGCAAAAGCCGCAAAGGAAAAAGACAAGGAGGCGATACAAACTTTCACATGAAACACGGATACAAAATTACGATTCGGCTTTGTTTAATGTTGCGCCATCATTATTCAGCGGCTTCGGTAGGGTTTCCTTTTAACGATACCATTTCAGCAAACTAATTTAAGATTTATTTTTTGGCAAGAACATTCATCTTAGCATTCGAAAATTTTTAGACACAAAAGCTAGCTCCATGCTTTCCTGTTTCAGGTAAAAATCTGAGATGAAGAGTTCGTAACGATTTGCATCAATCATCTGAAAGGCCTCAGCCAACGATATGCCTGTGTTTTGCAGGTAAAATAGTAATTCCCCTTGGATCTCCTCACTGGAAATATAAATTATACAAATATCTTAAATATAATAATATTTTACTTACAGCAAATAAACATTTCCGAATTCAAGGACCAAAAACTGAGTTATCATTTTTATGATCATCTGCGGGTCCGTCTCACATTTTCCAGCTCTATCAAAAGGATTAGGGTTAAACAGTATTTTTTAAGATAAATTATATGTTTACCCAATTGGTATCCCCGCTGTCTGGGGTCTTACTATGATCATTAAAATCAAGCCGCCCTTGTTAGATTTAATATAGCTTTCCACAGATCCCAGGCAAGCTATTTTTCCGCGTTTTATCAAAGCCAATTGAGTGCACAAGGCTTGTAGATCCTCCATATTATTAGAGGACAGCAACATAGAGCTGCCACATTGGTTTACTCTTTTCAAAACCTCCAAAACATCCGCTCGATGTGCTTTTTCTACCCCAGCGGTGGGTTCATCCAAAATGATCAACGGGGGGGTTCCAATAATTGCAATTGCCGTGCTTAGTTTTCTTTTGTCGCTCACAGAATATTTTTTGGATTGCTTTTTAAGATGCTCCTTGAAATCTAGGCTCTCGGCCAGCTCGTCGGATATATCATTAGCTCTTGAATGATAAATACCACGAATAATGCAGAATATTTTCAAGTTTTCTCTTCCTGTAAAATTGGGCTCAAAATAATCCCTTTGGGGGCAATAGCCGATGTACTTGTAGGCCTTGAATCGATTTTGCTTTCGCCTGTGAACATCCACGCCTTTCACCAGAATGCGACCCATATACAGATTGTGCTGTGAAACAATTAGTTTGTTGAGTTCTGTCTTGCCGGACCTTTCGCCCACCAGGCCAATGACATCCATTCTGAAAAGGGTAATATATTTTTATATATTCTTTATTGTTCCTGGAGTATTACGGTTTGAGATGAAAGGAGATATTTCGTAGGGGACATCGAGATTGACTCTTTTGTACATCCTCCAAAATAAGGTTGTGATTACGCTCCTCGTTTCTGGGCATTCTGGTTAAACCAACTTCGCAGTTTTCGCCACCCGATGCAACGCTAAAAAAATCCAAAATGTATGTGATTTTGCAATAAATTTTAAGCTTAATAAGACAACCCACCGGCGCTTGTTTCTGCCGCAACCTTTTTCGTGCAATAAAAGCAATATAAAGTATAACATGGCCAAGCCAAATAGAAGCCCTGCCAATAGTAATGAAGGCAGACTGGTCACATGTGATTCGGTTGCTGAAACTAAATAAAATATTCCGAAAAATTAGGCTAAATTTCCCCGTATTTTTCATACCCCTATTCAAGCAGTCGAGCGAACGCGAACGTAAAAGGAAAGTAAAAAGGGATTTTAACCCCTAAAGGCAACCCACCGCAATCTGAAAGAAAAATATCCTTGGTGTCATCGTCACACACTTGCAGGGCGGTGGCGTGAATGCAAACTACATTTAAGAGTTCAATGGCAACATAAACCGGAATTAAATACAGTACTCCAAATGGTATATCTGGAAGCGCGAGCGCGAAAAGTATGGCTAAAAAAACATTGTTGATATTAAACAAGGAAGCACATTTTGTTTAACAAACTTACCCATAAGCAAAAATAAGATTATGGGAAAAATCCAAGCCAAGATTGTGCTCCTAATGAATTTCATTATAAGGTACAAGAAAGGTAGTTGTGCCATATTAAACAACATCAAAGCAAACAGATAAGAAACTACAAAGAATAAAAATTACATATTTAATAAAGTTAATATGAAATACGAGTATAATACTTTTTACCTGTTTCTTCATCCATGAACTTGTCAAAATGCAGCGTCATAAGAATTACTAACAAAACCGATAGGAACGAAAGCCATAGCCAGTCCCAAAGCAAATGCGAAAGCCAAAAGGTTGCCATATTTATACCCTCCACTTGTTGCAAGAATTTAAAGCCAATTATATTCTCTCGCACAACAAAGGCAGCAAAGAATCCAGCCAATATACTTAAACACAACAGAATCAGGTGCGGGATCCTACTTTCGAAGCACTTAATTTTCGTGTTTTCCTCCGTGAGTTCAGGAAAATGTGTAGCTTTATATGGATGATTCCAGATGTCTATATATATTACAGGATCGTCGAAATCAAAGTAAATGCCAGGGCAATAGCGATCTATGAGGGTCCTTAAAAGATATTTAAGATAAAATTCATAACCATATTTTAGGCAAATTTCAGATAAATCCTACCTATGGGCCACATAAGCCAAAAAAGCAGTGGTAATTGCCTCGATATGTAGCCACCTACGGCTATGATATAAAACATATTCACATTTGTTAATCTGTATAACCACGGAGTATTTATCATCCCACTTATGTCGATTTTTTTGAAAATCTTCCTCTGTGATTTCATCATATGTGCAGTAGGTCGTCCCAATTTTTATAAGATCTACTATAGGATGTTCTTTGGGACCATCATTTTTTATAAAGGCATAATGGCACGTGGGTATGTGGGTCGAAAATTTCATAACTTGCATTTTGTTATCAAATTTTCCAATTTGTTCATGATTATTCACGTATCTTTGGTTGTCAGGTACGATTTCAAAAAAGGTCAATAGGAACGCAAAGGTCATTACCAAGGCCAGAAAAAGGGGGAAAAACAAAAATGCATTGTGTTTGGTGTGTAAAAACTTTTTCAGGCACATGCCCCTCCATTGATTGCAACAGAGCGGCCTGCCCCTAAGGAGACACTCGTCGGGTGCCGAAGCGTTGCCTATTTGGTTGCACTTGTTGAAGCCCCCGCAGGTCGGTTCCGTGGCATTCACGAACTTCTCGATGATCGGTGTGGTGCCAATTTGGATGGATTCCATGTTGCACCTGCAGTGAGCCTTCTCCAGCTCCGCGAGCATCGGCACTATCGCGCGACAACTGGTTTGGGGAAAATTGTAGGCCACCTCGCAGGGCTTGTCGGAGGAGGTACTGGTGTCTGGAATGTGCTTGAGGACCGTCGCTTGGATTACGGGCTCAACGCATTGGGTGCAGACCTAAATAAGAGAGAAACATTTGCACACAATTTGACTAGAACTTGGATAGTAGTTGCATCTTCGAAAAAGTCATAAAATGTAGCCTACTTTTAAGGGTTCTTTAAATCCGCGTTAAAAAACAAGTTTGATAAGACTATTTAGCTTCGACTATAATAGCTTCAAGACTATAAAGAGACTAGGAACAATATAATAAGAATAAAAACACATTTGGTTAAGCGATTTTTCAAAGATTAACCTCCAAAGGTAAATGCCTAACAATTGTCAATAGAAGATACTTTTGTGCACTCTATTTGTGCTTCGTTTGAAACTTTTATGCATAAATTTCCAATATTTATATAAGGATTTATACATCCTTATTTTACTACTCATATTTTCCTATTTTTATCAAGCTGGTAAAACTCAAAAATACGATTCTGGATGGTCTCAAAAGATTGTGTAAATTCGTGCTTACCAAGTTCTCCCGAATCCTGTGGTTTCAGTACTCACCATTTGATACCCCGTGCCATAGCAATTCTTCAAAAACATGGAGGAACCATTGAATATCTGTTTGCCATCGCATAAAATGGCCACTCGATCGGCCAAGGCATCAGCTTCTTCGATATGGTAAGTGGTTAGTATGATGGTGCGACGTTGCTTTTCCGAGTGCAGGAATTCCCACATCATTCTCCTTTCGCATGGCTCCAATCCCTCGGTGGGTTCATCCAATATTATGATCCTCGAATTCCCACAAAACGCACAGGCCACCGAAAGTTTCTTTTTGTCCGCAACGGAGAGGTTGCGGCTCTTTACCTTTGCCACCTCAAGCAGATTCAAGGCGTGCATGTACTTATTCGGAATTCTTCTCGATTTATTCCTGTTTCCTCGAAGATATGAAAAGAAGGTCAAATGCTGCTTCACGGTCATGAAATCAAATAAGGCATTATGTTGCGGCGACAAGCCCAGCAAAGATCGGGCAGCCCTGCGATTGTGTATAATATCATTATCGTCTATGTTCACTGAACCAGAAGTTGCAGGACTACTTCCGGATATGGCGTTGACAAGGGTTGATTTTCCAGAGTTAGAAAGACCTAAGATCGCAGTTATTTGATCGTCGTACATATTCATGGTGAAATTCTGAAGACCACTTTTGCCTCTTCGCCATTTTTTCAGCATAACCGCTTGCACAACTGCCGGGCAATCGACAGGTGGTTTGAATGTTGGCCTACGCAATATTGATGCTCCATATTTGCCCGGAAACAATAGCGTAATGAAAAAAAAAAGGATCAAGGAAACGGCAGCTACCATAAGCATTATAACCGGCAGATCCACAAAGTAATGCATTAGATCAACATAGATTTCATTAGGCTCAAACAATAGGGATGTGTTCGTAATATCCTTCATTTTTAAACCATTATTTTCGTAAGTCTCAAGGTAGAGTATGTGCCTGAGGCCACTCAAGAAAGCGTAATGAAATAATGCACAAAAAATATAATGAACAGTTAGGACCTTGATGTTAATAATATATAGCAGAAAACTAAGCAGGCAGCAGAAAATTACCACAAAAGCTGCAATTACTACACTATGAAATAAAGAATAAACTAGAAAACAAAAACAAAGTCCAGATATTGACCAAATTGTTAAAAAAAGCAGTAATGCTGAGAAACTAGTGCAATTGAGGATGTTGCCACAGTCGCAGAACGGTGCCTAAAAATATAAATAATACAACATAAATTTTAACAAGGTGCAATAAACTTACTGTTAATATGAAAGCGGTGAGCAAATTAATCAGGCTTAATACAAGTAGGGTACAAATAAACCAGCATACATACTGCAAGAAACGACCTGCTCCCGAAATATCCATCAAATCAACAAGTTGTCTTGTCTTCTCCGTTTCCATGTACTAAAAAAGAAAACACCCTAAGCCGATAAATTAAAAACAGTGTATTTTTTAAGCTTACCATAACCAAGCGAAAGAGTGGATAAACATACAGAAGGCCAAAATACAAATAAAAAAAAACCTCTCTGTCCGACTTAATTGGATCCAGTCTATTATCACGATATTGAGTTTCATTTATAATCGATGACATCACAATCCTGATCTCACTTTCCGTAATGTTTCGAGTACCTTTTACCAATTGCTTATGATAAATATATGCTGTAATGGCGTTAATTACTTGCGTAACACCTTCTCTGCTATAAACAAATGGATCTGGATGGGGCACATGTTTTGTTTTTACTTTCCACATATCACTATTGGGTCTGATTCGTGAGTTGGGAAATCGAAGGTATAACCTTATATTTTCATCTGTCCTTTTCCAAGCAAAGCCCCCCACATAATTCCCAGCCATTAGTGTTTTCTCTAATTCCTTCTCAGATTTTACCTGAATTACCTCTCTTAGCTTTAGGATATTTTTCAGGGCAGGAGCAAGTCCAGCAGCATCTGTTTTATTGTTTACATATATAACCAGTTTTTTTTCAGGGCATTCCAAACCCAATCTCCGCATTTCATTGCTTATTATTATTCTTAAAATACTTGTACAGATTTTTAGAGGACAAATACTTACTATAACGGATTGAGTCTGACATTATCGCCCAAAAGGCCAGTGCGGTTCCAAAAACAATGAACAGAATTCTCGCCGCTGTCCTGACATCGCAACCGCACTAAAAACAACAGTACCAGAGGAAGTGCCAAATAGATCAGAATATCCAGTCGGGTATATGTTCTAAAGTTCTTGCACAGAATTACAAAGCATTTGAATAGCATATTGCTTAGTTAGGGTCCTAAAGGTTACCAAATAAGTCTCGAGATACTAGTATTTTGCTTGCTAAACACTCAGTTCATGACTTGCTTTGGATCCGATTTCGTTCATTTCAAGACTAAATTTATAGATTTGTTAATAAAATCCAAAGGAGTTCGCTTAACTGTTGCTTATACATATATTTAACGTGCAAGAATCTAGTTGAACTGTAAAGTTTCTTAACTTATGGAAAAAGATTATTGGTTTTGCAAAACAAGATGACTATTGAATTTTCTATATATTCTATAGAAACATTTGAATATTCTGCAATTTTCCTTGAAGAGTCAATCACAGGGAGTGAAGGACTAAACAAGAGAGAGCTAAAAACTCTACATTCCAGAACCTACATCTATAAAGATTAATCGAAGATTTAGACGGGTATTATTCTAAAACAAGCGTACCTATTCATTTTTCGAAACTTGTTTATAGGTACTCGTATTATAAAATACAAGAGTTACCGCCTGCCGTTGTCCCTGCCGAATTTGTAATAATATTCTAATATTTTCCCTCAATATTTAAGTTCTATTGAACCTTGATCGATTATTCGGAATAATCTGCTGATTGTCCTTCAAGTGACATCGAATAGGTTACGAAACATGGTCTAAGGGAGCTGATAACAATCTCAATATATTTTAAAAACTAAAACTCTGTTTAACCAAAGAACAAGGCTCGATTTACAGGGGCATTCTTGTAATTCCTCCATCAAAATAAGCGTTTTCTTTAGCCAAAGAATCTACATTCTAGGTACAGTATATTTATCGAAAGTTGTTTATTATGCGAGTTATCAGATACAGAGTTAACGCCTGCCGGTTGCGCGGCCTCTGCCGCGTCCGCGGGGCCCGCCCCTGCCGCGGGCGCCCCGTCCCCTTCCCCGGTTGCCGACGCGGCCGCTGTCCTTCTTCTTGGTCTTCGACTTGGGCGTATCGTCGATGAGCAGAGTCTCGAGCGGCAGGCTGTCCGGCAGTATGAAGTATCTGATGTTGTTGCCGCGAATGCTGAGCGTCTCCAGGTGGACGGGGTCCCGGTTCTTGATCGTCATGCGCACGCTCTTCAGGTGCGTGTTCATGGCCACATCCACGCCGGTGATGGTGCCGTGAATCTGGGTGCCATTCTTCAGCTCAATGGTCACGGTCTCGTTAACGTATGTTATAGGTAAGATTCATGTATTATATATCATTAAACAGTTCCACGGAAAACAATAATTGTAATCAATATAAAAAACTTATTTGAAATTTAAGATATAATATGCAAGACATTTTTTTTACTAAAAATTACTAATTTTTTTTCGAAAATTTTAGCTTTTTAATGAATACCGGAAATATATACATATATAAAGATGTAAAAAATACCTTTAAAAATGTCCCACAAATATTGGATTTTCTATATAGAAGACACAACTTCAAAAATTTGTACAAGTTTTAAAATCAGACATTTAAAGATGTCAAGTTAAAAAAGGCTTAATTTACTCAATAAAAATTATAAATAGTTCATATCGAAGTGGACTTTTAATATTTTTCAGACAAACATAAACAAAAACAAGTAGGAACGCTGTAGTCGAGATTTCTCGACAACGAGATACCATGTACCTCTCTTGCCGTTGCCGTGGGAAGGGGTGGGTAAAACTTTAATTGGTCATATCTTCTACATTTATTGTCCGATCTGAACGTAATTTTGCATGCACGTCTTAAACGATCAGCAGATTTTACAGACTTAAAATTAAGTCTCTAGCTTTTATCATTTTGGAGATATCGATTTTTTTGCAAATACGAGGGCGGAAAGGGGCGTGGCAAATATCCAAGAATGACATTATCTGCGCAATACTTAAACGGACATGTTGCAAAAAGAAATAGGTCTCTAACTCTTATTTTGTCCAAGTTATAGGCAAATGTGTCGAGGAACATTCAGTTTTATGCAAATTACGAAGGCGGAAAGGGGCGTGGCAAAAATCCAATAATACCATTATCTACGTAATTGCTAAACAAACATAATGCAAAAATAAATAGGTCTCTAACTCTTATTTTGTCCAAGTTATAGGCAAATGTGTCGAGGAACATTCAGTTTTATGCAAATTACGAAGGCGGAAAGGGGCGTGGAAAAAATCCAATAATACTTTTATCTGCGTTATTGCTAAGCAAACATAATGCAAAAAGAAATAGGTCTCTACCTCTTATTTTGTGCAAGTTATGGGCTAATGTGTCGTTATGGGCTAAAGGTACATTCAGTTTTATGCAAATTACGAAGGCGGAAAGGGGCGTGGCAAAAATTTTAAATAAACTTGATCTGCCTGCAATAATAACACACCAAAAGCAAAAAGAACTAGACCTCTAGCTCTTACCATCTCCGAGAACGAGGTGTTCATACATACAGACAGACGGACGGACGGACAGACGGACAGACGGACAGACGGACAGACGGACATGGCTATATCGACTCGGCTGTTGATGCTGATCAAGAATATATATACTTTATGGGGTCGGAGATGTCTCCTTCTGGCTGTTACATACATTTGCACAAAGTTAATATACCATTTGTACCTTAAGGTACATGGTATAAGAATCAAACACTTGAAAACCATTTTCCCAAAGTGCTGAGAGAAACAGTAAACAAACGATACCATTTACAGCAAACTAATTTAAGATTTATTTTTTGGCAAGAACATTCATCTTAGCATTCGAAAATTTTTAGACACAAAAGCTAGCTCCATGCTTTCCTGTTTCAGGTAAAAATCTGAGATGAAGAGTTCGTAACGTTTTGCGTCAATCATCTGAAAGGCCTCCGCCAACGATATGCCTGTGTTTTGCAGGTAAAATAGTAATTCCCCTTGGATCTCCTCACTGGAAATATAAATTATACAAATATCTTAAATATAATAATATTTTACTTACAGCAAATAAACATTTCCGAATTCAAGGACCAAAAACTGAGTTATCCTTCTTATGATCGTCTGCGGGTCCGTCTCACATTTACCATCTCTATTAAAAGGATTAGGGTTAAACAGTATTATTTAAGATAAAATATATGTTTACCCAATTGGTATCCCCGCTGTCTGGGGTCTTACTATGATCATTAAAATCAAGCCGCCCTTGTTAGATTTAATATAGCTTTCCACAGATACCTGGCAATCTATTTTTCCGCGTTTTATCAAAGCCAATTGAGTGCACAAGGCTTGTAGATCCTCCATATTATTAGAGGACAGCAACATAGAGCTGCCACATTGGTTTACTCTTTTCAAAACCTCCAAAACATCCGCTCGATGTGCTTTTTCTACCCCAGCGGTGGGTTCATCCAAAATGATCAACGGGGGGGTTCCAATAATTGCAATTGCCGTGCTTAGTTTTCTTTTGTCGCTCACAGTATATTTTTTGGATTGCTTTTTAAGATGCTCCTTGAAATCTAGGCTCTCGGCCAGCTCGTCGGATATATCATTAGCTCTTGAATGATAAATACCACGAATAATGCAGAATATTTTCAAGTTTTCTCTTCCTGTAAAATTGGGCTCAAAATAATCCCTTTGGGGGCAATAGCCGATGTACTTGTAAGACTTGAATCGATTTTGCTTTCGCCTGTGAACATCCACGCCTTTCACCAGAATGCGACCCATATACAGATTGTGCTGTGAAACAATTAGTTTGTTGAGTTCTGTCTTGCCGGACCTTTCGCCCACCAGGCCAATGACATCCATTCTGAAAAGGGTAATATATTTTTATATATTCTTTATTGTTCCTGGAGTATTACGGTTTGAGATGAAGGGAGATATTTCGTAGGGGACATCGAGATTGACTCCTTTGTACATCCTCCAAAATAAGGTTGTGATTACGCTCCTCGTTTCTGGGCGTTCTGGTTAAACCATCTTCGCATGCAACGCCATCTTCGCATGCAACGCCTTCCGATGCAACGCTAAAAAAATCCAAAATGTATGTGATTTTGCAATAAATTTTAAGCTTAATAAGACAACCCACCGGCGCTTGTTTCTGCCGCAACCTTTTTCGTGCAATAAAAGCAATATAAAGTATAACATGGCCAAGCCAAATAGAAGCCCTGCCAATAGTAATGAAGGCAGACTGGTCACATGTGATTCAGTTGCTGAAACTAAATAAAATATTCCGAAAAATTAGGCTAAATTTCCCCGTATTTTTCATACCCCTATTCAAGCAGTCGAGCGAACGCGAACGTAAAAGGAAAGTAAAAAGGGATTTCAACCCCTAAATGCAACCCACCGCATTCTGAAAGAAAAATATCCTTGGTGTCATCGTCACAGACTTGCAGGGCGGTGGCGTGAATGCAAACTACATTTAAGAGTTCAATGGCAACATAAACCGGAATTAAATACAGTACTCCAAATGGTATATCTGGAAGCGCGAGCGCGAAAAGTATGGCTAAAAAAACATTGTTGATATTAAACAAGGAAGCACATTTTGTTTAACAAACTTACCCATAAGCAAAAATAAGATTATGGGAAAAAACCAAGCCCAGATTGTGCTCCTAATGAATTTCATTATAAGGTACAAGAAAGGTAGTTGTGCCATATTAAACAACATCAAAGCAAACAGATAAGAAACTACAAAGAATAAAAATTACATATTTAATAAAGTTAATATGAAATATAATACTTTTTACCTGTTTCTTCATCCATGAACTTGTCAAAATGCAGCGTCATAAGAATTACTAACAAAACCGATAGCAACGAAAGCCATAGCCAGTCCCAAAGCAAATGCGAAAGCCAAAAGGTTGCCATATTTATACCCTCCACTTGTTGCAAGAATTTAAAGCCAATTATATTCTCTCGCACAACAAAGGCAGCAAAGAATCCAGCCAATATACTTAAACACAACAGAATCAGGTGCGGAATCCTACTTTCGAAGCACTTAATTTTCGTGTTTTCCTCCGTGAGTTCAGGAAAATGTGAAGCTTTATATGGATGATTCCAGATGTCTATATATATTACAGGATCGTCGAAATCAAAGTAAATGTCAGGGCAACCTATGATGGTCCTTAAAAGATATTTATTTCATAACCATATTTTAGGCAAATTTCAGATAAATCCTACCTATGGGCCAAATAAGCCATTAAACCAGTGGTAATTGCCTCGATATGTAGCCACCTACGGCTATGATAGAAAACATATTCACATTTGTTAATCTGTATAACCACGGAGTATTTATCATCGTACTTATGTCGATTTTTCTGAAAATCTTCCTCTGTGATTTCATCATATGTGCAGTAGGTCGTCCTAAATTTTATAAGCTCTACGATAGGATGTTTTTTGGGACCATCATTTTTTATAAAGGCATAATGGCACGTGGGTGTTAGGGCCCAAAATTTCATAACTTGCCAATTGTAATCAAATTTTCCAATTTTTTCATGATTATTCACGTATCTTTGGTTGTCAGGTACGATTTCTAAAAAGGTCAATAGGAACGCAAAGGCCATTACCAAGGCCAGAAAAAGGGGGAAAAACAAAAATGCATTGTGTTTGGTGTGAAAAAACTTTTTCAGGCACATGCCCTTCCATTGATTGCAACAGAGCGGCCTGCCCCTAAGGAGACACTCGTCGGGTGCCGAAGCGTTGGCTATTTGGTTGCACTTGTTGAAGCCCCCGCAGGTCGGTTCCGTGGCATTCACGAACTTCTCGATGATCGGTGTGGTGCCAATTTGGATGGATTCCATGTTGCACCTGCAGTGAGCCTTCTCCAGCTCCGCGAGCATCGGCACTATCGCGCGACAACTGGTTTGGGGAAAATTGTAGGCCACCTCGCAGGGCTTGTCGGAGGAGGTACTGGTGTCTGGAATGTGCTTGAGGACCGTCGCTTGGATTACGGGCTCAACGCATTGGGTGCAGACCTAAATAAGAGAGAAACATTTGCACACAATTTGACTAGAACTTGGATAGTAGTTGCATCTTCGAAAAAGTCATAAAATGTAGCCTACTTTTAAGGGTTCTTTAAATCCGCGTTAAAAACAAGTTTGATAAGACTATTTAGCTTCGACTATAATAGCTTCAAGACTATAAAGAGACTAGGAACAATACAAGAATAAAAACACATTTGGTTAAGCGATTTTTCAAAGATTAACCTCCAAAGGTAAATGCCTAACAATTGTCAATAGAAGATACTTTTGTGCACTCTATTTGTGCTTCGTTTGAAACTTTTATGCATAAATTTCCAATATTTATATAAGGATTTATACATCCTTATTTTACTACTCATATTTTCCTATTTTTATCAAGCTGGTAAAACTCAAAAATACGATTCTGGATGGTCTCAAAAGATTGTGTAAATTCGTGCTTACCAAGTTCTCCCGAATCCTGTGGTTTCAGTACTCACCATTTGATACCCCGTGCCATAGCAATTCTTCAAAAACATGGAGGAACCATTGAATATCTGTTTGCCATCGCATAAAATGGCCACTCGATCGGCCAAGGCATCAGCTTCTTCGATATGGTAAGTGGTTAGTATGATGGTGCGACGTTGCTTTTCCGAGTGCAGGAATTGCCACATCATTCTCCTTTCGCATGGCTCCAATCCCTCGGTGGGTTCATCCAATATTATGATCCTTGAATTCCCACAAAACGCACAGGCCACCGAAAGTTTCTTTTTGTCCGCAACGGAGAGGTAGCGGCTCTTTACCTTTGCCACCTCAAGCAGATTCAAGGCGTCCATGTACTCATTCGGAATTCTTCTCGATTTATTCCTGTTTCCTCGAAGATATGAAAAGAAGGTCAAATGCTGCTTCACGGTCATGAAATCAAATAAGGCATTATGTTGCGGCGACAAGCCCAACAAAGATCGGGCAGCCCTGCGATTGTGTATAATATCATTATCTTTTATGTTCACTGAACCAGAAGTTGCAGGACTACTTCCGGATATGGCGTTGACAAGGGTTGATTTTCCAGAGTTAGAAAGACCTAAGATCGCAGTTATTTGTTCGTCGTACATATTCATGGTGAAATTCTTAAGACCACTTTTGCCTCTTCGACATTTTTCCAGCATAACCGCTTGCACAACTGCCGGGCAATCGACAGGTGGTTTGAATGTTGGCCTACGCAATATTGATGCTCCATATTTGCCCGGAAACAATAGCGTAATGAAAATAAAAAGGATCAAGGAAACGGCAGCTACCATAAGCATTATAACCGGCAGATCCACAAAGTAATGCATTAGATTATCATAGATTTCATTAGGCTCAAACAATAGGGATGTGTTCGTAATATCCTTCATTTTTAAACCATTATTTTCGTAAGTCTCAAGGTAGAGTATGTGCCTGAGGCCACTCAAGAAAGCGTAATGAAATAATGCACAAAAAATATAATGAACAGTTAGGACCTTGATGTTAATAATAAATAGCAGAAAACTAAGCAGGCAGCAGAGAATTACCACAGAAGCTGCAGTTACTACACTATGAAATAAAGAATAAACTAGAAAACAAAAACAAAGTCCAGATATTGACCAAATTGTTAAAAAAAGCAGTAATGCTGAGAAACTAGAGCAATTGAGGATGTTGCCACAGTCGCAGAACGGTGCCTAAAAATATAAATAATACAACATAAATTTTAACAAGGTGCAATAAACTTACTGTTAATATGAAAGTGGTGAGCAAATTAATCAGGCTTAATACAAGTAGGGTACAAATAAACCAGCATACATACTGCAAGAAACGACCTGCTCCCGAAATATCCATCAAATCAACAAGTTGTCTTGTCTTCTCCGTTTCCATGTACTAAAAAAGAAAACACCCTAAGCCGATAAATTAAAAACAGTGTATTTTTTAAGCTTACCATAACCAAGCGAATGAGTGGATAAACATACAGAAGGCCAAAATAAAAATAAAAAAAAACCTCTCTGTCCGACTTAATTGGATCCAGTCTATTATTATGATATTGAGTTTCATTTATAATCGATGACATCACAATCCTGATCTCACTTTCCGTAATGTTTCGAGTACCTTTTACCAATTGCTTATGATAAATATATGCTGTAATGGCGTTAATTACTTGCGTAATACCTTCTCTGCTATAAACAAATGGATCTGGATGGGGCACATGTTTTGTTTTTACTTTCCACATATCACTATTGGGTCTGATTCGTGAGTTGGGAAATCGAATGTATAACTCTATATTTTCACCATTCCTTATCCAATTAAAGCCCCCCACATAATTCCCAGCCATTAGTGTTTTCTGCAATTCCTTCTCAGATTTTACCTGAATTACCTCTCTTAGCTTTAGGATATTTTTCAGGGCAGGAGCAAGTCCAGCAGCATCTGTTTTATTGTTTACATATATAACCAGTTTTTTTTCAGGGCATTCCAAACCCAATCTCCGCATTTCATTGCTTATTATTATTCTTAAAATACTTGTACAGATTTTTAGAGGACAAATACTTACTATAACGGATTGAGTCTGACACTATCGCCCAAAAGGCCAGTGCGGTTCCAAAAACAATGAACAGCATTCTCGCCGCTGTCCTGACATCGCAACCGCACTAAAAACAACAGTACCAGAGGAAGTGCCAAATAGATCAGAATATCCAGTCGGGTATATGTTCTAAAGTTCTTGCACAGAATTACAAAGCATTTGAATAGCATATTGCTTAATTAGGGTCCTAAAGGTTACCAAATAAGTCTCGAGATACTAGTATTTTGCTTGCTAAACACTCAGTTCATGACTTGCTTTGGATCCGATTTCGTTCATTTCAAGACTAAATTTATAGATTTGTTAATAAAATCCAAAGGAGTTCGCTTAACTGTTGCTTATACATATATTTAACGTGCAAGAATCTAGTTGAACTGTAAAGTTTCTTAACTTATGGAAAAAGATTATTGGTTTTGCAAAACAAGATGACTATTGAATTTTCTATATATTCTATAGAAACATTTGAATATTCTGCAATTTTCCTTGAAGAGTCAATCACAGGGAGTGAAGGACTAAACAAGAGAGAGCTAAAAACTCTACATTCCAGAACCTACATCTATAAAGATTAATCGAAGATTTAGACGGGTATTATTCTAAAACAAGCGTACCTATTCATTTTTCGAAACTTGTTTATAGGTACTCGTATTATAAAATACAAGAGTTACCGCCTGCCGTTGTCCCTGCCGAATTTGTAATAATATTCTAATATTTTCCCTCAATATTTAAGTTCTATTGAACCTTGATCGATTATTCGGAATAATCTGCTGATTGTCCTTCAAGTGACATCGAATAGGTTACGAAACATGGTCTAAGGGAGCTGATAACAATCTCAATATATTTTAAAAACTAAAACTCTGTTTAACCAAAGAACAAGGCTCGATTTACAGGGGCATTCTTGTAATTCCTCCATCAAAATAAGCGTTTTCTTTAGCCAAAGAATCTACATTCTAGGTACAGTATATTTATCGAAAGTTGTTTATTATGCGAGTTATCAGATACAGAGTTAACGCCTGCCGGTTGCGCGGCCTCTGCCGCGTCCGCGGGGCCCGCCCCTGCCGCGGGCGCCCCGTCCCCTTCCCCGGTTGCCGACGCGGCCGCTGTCCTTCTTCTTGGTCTTCGACTTGGGCGTATCGTCGATGAGCAGAGTCTCGAGCGGCAGGCTGTCCGGCAGTATGAAGTATCTGATGTTGTTGCCGCGAATGCTGAGCGTCTCCAGGTGGACGGGGTCCCGGTTCTTGATCGTCATGCGCACGCTCTTCAGGTGCGTGTTCATGGCCACATCCACGCCGGTGATGGTGCCGTGAATCTGGGTGCCATTCTTCAGCTCAATGGTCACGGTCTCGTGGCTGAGTTTCATCAGGAACCTATCGAATAAAAGGAGTTAAAAAAGGGTCTGCAACGGGAGGAGTTTGCAAGGCAGGCCTGGGCGGACGGCGGTACATGTTGCACCTAAAAAAGTGCTTGAATATTTGCGAGCAAATCGGGAAGCTACAAACCAGCGTGCTAATAGTAGAGACTTCTAAAGAACTTTTGAAAAAAACAACCATTTCCTGGCATTCCAAGGCTTGTGCCTTGTTTGCAACATAAACTAAGAGTTGCAGCCAAGCCAGAGAGCAAAAAACTTTGAAAAAAACATTCAAGTTTAATTGCATTTTCAGCATTTTGTTAAAAAAGTGTTGTATACAAAAACAACAAAACGAGAACGCTTGGGACATGTGTGACCATGTAAAAAAAGCCGGGAAAACAGGGCGGGAAAGCAACTACAACCGATTGGCTGACCAGGCAGGCCTTGCTAATTTGAAATGCCACAAAGCTTACCTGACTAATTTCATGATTTTGCTGGGTTTCTGTCAATTTTCTCAGCAAAAAAAACGCGCACAAACAATGCCGGCTACTTGGTTAAGTGTTGTACATCCTCTGTCAAGATAGCGTCATAGCGGCACACTACTATCGATAAAATTGGGTATTATACAACACTGAAAGACTAAATTCAATATTACATATTTTTATTCAGTTTAAATATATTTAATGGCAGGTTTCACTGGAGATCTGATACTCCTGTCATATAAAATATTAGTCATAAAATTTATTTATTGTCACAATTTATTTATTGTAAATAAATAGTGAATAAAAAAAAAATAAAAGGTTTAAATATATTGTTTAAGATTAAATTATTAAAATAAATATTTTCCATTATCGATTACATTTTTTGTCTAGTTTCGTACGGTTAATTTTTAATTCCTTATGTACGTAGCTGTAATAAATCTTATAATTTAAAATTTGTTAATTGATAACAACAAATTGTTAAAGTATCGGTAAATTTCTTAAATTGTACAATTTCAAAAAGGGTGATCTCAAGTTTTAACATATGTAAATATATCGCACTTAACACATTTTATATATTTTCTTACCATACTTCCATATCCGTGCTCAAACTCACAATCGCTTTAACGCATTACTTACACCTATCGATAGGTTGCGTGCATTTGTTCCATTGCCTGTGTTCCCTTATCCCTCTGTTCTAGCTCCCACATACATATTGCGGCTATCGATACCCGCTGCCCATCGCCAAATAAAAAAACAATCAGTATTCGGAAAAATAATGAGAATTAATATTCGCGAGCGGTCCGTCGTGGTGAAAATAGATAAATAAAGCTAGAAACCCAAGCGGCCGCTGCTTCACTCCGTGACCAAGAGTGTTTTGTTTTTGTTTATGCTGTGAACTTCCGACATATGCATTTACCCAACGTAGAGTGAGAACTAGCAAGCCATGCAAGCCATGTCAATGCTATTACTATTAAACACTATCCTTGTGAGCACTCTCCTCCCGGCCCAGTCGCAGGCCCAGACCCTGCAACAAGGTAATCAAAAGATAAATCTCTGATCAATTTTCCCTGCCCCTGTATACATACCTATGTACATGCGTCGATACCGTTTGGTGGGTGTCAACAAAAGGGTGTGTGATTTTTTTAGTTTTTCGCAAGTTATGAATGAATAACACACTCGGGCACGCTTTCAAATATTAATCGGGCATATGCTATACGCCTACTAATTGCCCGATAGTTGCTTTGTTGCACGGAAGTTGGGCAAAATCGGTAACGCCCAAAAGATTACGGGTCTAGGGGTGGGATGTCAATTGGGGGCCGTAAACAAAGTAGCCCCGAGCATATGTACATCCCATGTACATTCTACATGTCTATGTACACTAGTCCGTGTACTTACATTTTCCCCTCCCCGACCGATTATCTTAACAAAAAAAAAAGTACTAAATATGTATGAAATATGTATGCAGAGCGGGCGTATATTTATTGTACGTGTTGATTCCGACATTACATCGCCCATTTATCAAGCGCAGAGTGATTTCTCTGCTTCTTTTTCCTCTGTCTGGCTGGGAAAATTTGCGAACCACCCAAAAGGAAAAATACACCCAATGTCTGGTCAGCGGAAAAGCAAGGTGGATGTTTTACCGGGCCTCGTGCCTCGTGCTCTTGCAGAAATTCATTGAAGGTTTTAGGCCAAAATCTAGATAAAATTGAACCTCAGGGTATTCACAAAAGGGGTATATGTAAGCTCTATTAGATCCATTTTATACCCCTCATACAGCTTCCGAAGAATATTTTTCAGAACTATAAAAAAACGACCTTATTTTCTCTTTAAGAAATTCATTGAATGTTTTGGCTCAAAATCTAGATAAGTTTGAATCTCTCGGTATTCACAAGAGGTATACGTTAGCTCTATAAAACCCATTTTATACCCCCAATTCAAAATTCCGTAGAATACTTTCAAAACTATAACTAAACGACCTTAATGGGTAAAGCAAGGCTGATGTTTTACCGGGTCTTGTGCTCTTTGAGAGATTTACCAAAAGTTCCAAACTAAAATCTATTCAAATAAGCGATACGTTAGCTCTATTAAATCTATTTTATACCCCTCTTTAAGCGTAGGAAAAATATATCCCGAAGTATAGAAAAAACATCCTTTCTCTCTAGTCACCAAAGGTGTACCAAAGGTTCTCTTCAGGAAATACATCAAATGTTTTGATTCAAAATCAAGTTAGTCAGCGATACCTTAGGCCTATTATATCCATTTAATACCCCTTTATGTTTAGTCCTGGGAAAGCCAAGGTGTCTTCTGAAAATTCATCAAAATTTCTAAGCTAAAATCAAGATAAAGTTACCCAAGAAAAAATATACGATGATATATCTTGGGTTCTAGAAATATATGAAGAAAATAACTAAGTTAAGTGGAAAATGCGCCAAATCCTTGCAAATTAAGGGATTTTTAAGTAATCTTTAGAAATTTTAATGAAAGAACAGCATTAAACGATTGAAGTTTTAATTGAACATTGAAATTCCGATGACGCAATCGAGCACTCTAATCCCTAAACCACAAAAATGACTAAGCCTTTAATCAGTTGCAAAATGTGCTTCATNCTTTTTTTAATAAAAATATATCTTCCCAACGAGTTTCCCAAGCCTTTTTTTATGGTTAAAAGGGTTTATCCCTTAGGTATACGTCTGCAATCTAAAAATATACGATGATATATCTTGGGTTCTAGAAATATATGAAGAAAATAACTAAGTTAAGTGGAAAATGCGCCAAATCCTTGCAAATTAAGGGATTTTTAAGTAATCTTTAGAAATTTTAATGAAAGAACAGCATTAAACGATTGAAGTTTTAATTGAACATTGAAATTCCGATGACGCAATCGAGCACTCTAATCCCTAAACCACAAAAATGACTAAGCCTTTAATCAGTTGCAAAATGTGCTTCATTCATTCGACATGATTAACCCCAAAGCATTTGTTTTTTGTTCCAGAATGGGCAGAGATAGGGAGAAACTTTTCCCTGGAGTGTTTGTCCGAGAACGAAGCTGCGATTTGGACGCTGGGCAACCAAACCATCGATAAAAACAATACAAGGTAAGTCCCCAAAAGACTCTTTAGCCTAAACCCTATTAAAAGCCTCCCATTTCTTCGTTTTAGATTTGAAATCAGGACTGAAAGATTGCAACAGAACGACGATGTCAGCGAGAACAACGAAAGCCAAGATCTGATCAAGTTTAAGAACGTCCTAACCGTACGTCAAGTGCAGCGCAAGGATGCCGGCAACTACACGTGCTCCTCGGAGGCGGGAAAGAACATTTCGACTGAATTTAGCGTAAACCCATACCTTCCATCCAAGGTGCTGCACAGCACCCCCGACCGGATAAAGCGAAAGATCAAGCAGGATGTCGTTTTGCATTGCCTGATCGAGATCTATCCGCAAAATGAGACGACTCTGAAGAACCTCAAGTGGCTTAAGGACGGCAGCCCGTTTGCCTTTCTGGATACCTTTTCGTCCATCACCAAACTGAACGAAACGCATTTAAACTTTACACTCGAGTTCACGGAGGTCTACAAGAAGGAAAACGGCACCTACAAGTGCGCCGTATTCGACGATACTGGTCTCGAGGTGGCCTCCAAGGAGATAACGCTTTATGTTATGGAAGTGCCCCAAGTTAGCATCGATTTCGCCAAGGCCGTGGGCGCCAACAAGATCTACATCAACTGGACGGTGAACGACGGCAACGATCCGGTGCTGAAGTTCTTTGTCACCCTGCAGGAGGCCGGCGCCCCGAGCATTCTCTACTACAAGGATCTCATCGAGGGCAATCACACGTCGTACATTTTGGATAGTTTTAAGCCAAATACCACATATTTTCTGAGGATCGCCGGCAAGAACTCCATTGGCATTGGACAGCCCACGCAATATCCGCTGGGCATAACCACGCTCAGCTTTGATCCCATTTTTATACCGAAAGTCGAGTCCACCGGGAGCACGGCTTCGACCATAACGATTGGATGGAATCCCCCGCCGCAGGATATTATAGAGTACATACAGTATTACGAGCTGATTGTCTCCGAATCGGGCGAAGTGCCCAAAGTGATTGAGGAGGCCATTTACCAGCAGAACTCCCGCAACTTGCCCTACATGTTTGACAAGCTGAAAACCGCCACGGACTACGAGTTCAGGGTGCGCGCCTGCAGCGACCTCACCAAAACCTGTGGCCCCTGGTCCGAGAGTGTTAATGGCACCACCATGGACGGCGTGGCCACCAAGCCCACGAATCTGACCGTGCATTGCCATCACGATAATGTGACGCGCGGGAATTCCATCTCGATTAGCTGGGATGTCCCGAAGACGCCCAACGGCAAGGTGGTCTCCTACCTGATCAACTTGCAGGGCAACTCCATGAGCCCCGTGGAGCGCGAGATGTGGGGCCCGAAGATCCGCAGAATCGACGAACCGCACCACAAGACGCTGTACGAGAGCGTCAGCCCCAATACCAACTACACGGTCACGGTGTCGGCCATAACGCGGCACAAGAAGAACGGCGAGCTGGCGGGCGGCAATTGTCTGATGCCCGTCTCCACGCCGGACAACATCGGACGGACGATGTGGACAAAGGTCAGCCTGGGCTCCAAATACGTCCTCAAGCTGTATCTTCCCAAGATCAGCGAACGCAACGGCCCCATTTGCTGCTATCGATTGTATCTGGTGAAGATCAACAACGCGGACAAGGAGCTGCCGGAGCCGGGAAAGCTGAATGTGGCCACTTACCAGCAGGTTCAGAGCGACAATGGCACGCGCAGCAGTGCCTACATTGCCGAAATGATCAGCAGCAAGTACATCAGGTCGGAGATATTCCTCGGCGACGAGATGCGCTTTGCGGAAAACAATGAGATTGTCAAGGACAACGATGAGATTTGCAGACGCTGCCTGGAGGGGACTCCCTTCCTAAGGAAGCCTGAAATACTGCACAGGCCACCATTGCTCTCAACTAAGAGTAAGATGGATCGACTTTTCCTCATGGTTTTTATAATCAATTTCTTTGACTTATTCCAACAGACTTGGAGCCGGAGTTCCCGCATTCCAGTGAGAAGGATAACCTCATTAAGGGCGCCAACCTGACGGAGCAGGCCCTCAAAATCTTGGAGAACAAGTTTCGATCAAAGCGGAGTGCAGTGACCGCCGAAGAGAATCAAATTCTAGCAGGCGGCATTCCCAATGTGCCAATACACGATACTAGTCGCGATGTCTGGGATGGCGAGATAGATATTAACTCGAACTACACGGGTTTCCTGGAGATTATTGGTGAGTAATCACAAATCCCTGCCGGAAGTTGAGTTAATCATTTGATGGCCTTGCAGTGCGGGACAGAAACAATGTGCTGATGGCGTACAGCAAGTATTTTGATGTGATCACTCCCGCCACAGAGGCGGAGCCCATCCACTCTCTGAACGTTATGGACCAATACCTGAACATGGGAATCAAAGCGGGCGCCATACTCTTCGGTGTCATAGTCGTTATCATAGTGCTCTGGGTTTTCCATCACAAAAAGTCAAAGAACGCCTTGCAGGGCGAAGACACCCTGACTTTGAGGGATTCTCTAAGGTAACTAGTAGTATGCGTGACCCTTTTTTAAGCAAATACTTAGAGCAACTTCTTGGTTTACCTCAGGGTTTTGTTTGGACGCCGCAGCCACAACCATAGTCACTTTATTACCTCGGGCAACCACAAGGGCTTCGATGCCGGGCCCATTCACCGATCGGACCTGGAGAATGCCTACAAGAACCGCCACAAGGACACCGACTACGGCTTTCTGCGGGAGTACGAGATGCTGCCGAACCGCTTCAACGATCGGACAACCAAGAACAGTGATATTAAGGAGAACGCCTGCAAGAACCGGTATCCCGACATCAAGGCCTACGATCAAACGCGCGTCAAACTGGCCCCGATCAATGCCCTGCAGACCACTGATTATATTAACGCCAACTTTGTGATTGGCTACAAGGAGCGCAAGAAGTTTATTTGCGCCCAAGGCCCCATGGAGAGCACCATCGATGACTTTTGGCGCATGATTTGGGAACAACATCTGGAAATTATTGTGATGCTTACAAATTTGGAGGAGTATAACAAGGCCAAGTGTGCGAAATATTGGCCGGAAAAAGTATTTGATACCAAGCAGTTTGGAGATATTTTAGTGAAATTTGCACAAGAACGTAAGACTGGCGATTATATTGAGCGAACCCTCAACGTTTCGAAGAGCAAGGCCAATGCCGGCGAGGAGGAGGATCGAAGACAAATCACCCAATACCATTATTTAACCTGGAAGGACTTTATGGCCCCGGAGCATCCGCATGGTATCATCAAGTTTATACGTCAAATCAATTCCGTCTACTCCGTGCAAAGGGGTCCCATTTTGGTTCACTGCAGCGCCGGTGTCGGTAGGACCGGAACGCTAGTCGCTTTGGATTCGCTTATACAGCAATTGGAGGAGGAGGACTCGGTCTCCATATACAACACTGTTTGTGATCTACGACACCAGCGCAACTTTTTGGTTCAGTCTTTGGTGGGTTGAGGTTTTCGCTTTATGTTTTGTTACTCTATGATATTCATGTATTATTTTATGGCCTACAGAAACAATACATCTTCCTTTATCGCGCTCTGTTGGACACTGGAACCTTTGGCAACACGGACATTTCCATAAACAACATGAGCTCGGCTATTGAATCGCTGAAGCGCAAACCTAACGATGGCAAATGCAAATTGGAACTGGAATTCGAGGTTTGTAAATACCAGAGGTATCAAAACTATTTGGTTATTAATTTTATTGTGTTTTTCTTAGAAACTACTGGCCACTGCGGATGAGATAAGCAAATCGTGTTGTGTGGGCGAGAACGAGGAGAACGCCATGAAAAACCGAAGCCAAGAGATCATTCCCTACGATCGTAATAGAGTAAGCTAAACCCTTGTTATTATTAGGGGTTAGAAGTAATAAAGATCTTTCAATTGCAGGTCATATTGACACCACTTCCAATGCGCGACAACTCCACCTACATAAATGCATCTTTCATCGAGGGCTACGACAACAGCGACACTTTTATTATTGCCCAGGATCCGCTTGAGAGCACTGTGGGTGACTTCTGGAGGATGATCTACGAGCAGAGTGTTACCACGCTTGTAATGATATCGGAGGTAGGCAATTAGCTAATACATTCCATCTGTTTTATATTCAATTGTTGATATTTTCGCGCAGATTGGAGATGGACACAGAAAGTGCCCGCGTTATTGGGCCGACGATGAGGTCCAGTACGAGCATATACTGGTGAAATATGTGCACAGCGAGAGCTGTCCGTATTATACACGCCGCGAATTCTATGTCACGAACTGCAAGATAGACGATACACTGAAAGTCACACAGTTTCAGTACAATGGTTGGCCGACCGTGGACGGAGAAGTTCCGGAAGTCTCGCGGGGCATTATTGAACTTGTGGATCAAGCCTACAACCATTACAAAAGCCATAAAAACTCAGGTTGCCGCTCCCCACTCACAGTGCATTGCAGGTAAGATTATCTACGAAACTTTACCTATTTCCTATCACTAATTTTTAACTATTTTTCTTAGCCTGGGAACTGACCGAAGTTCGATTTTCGTCGCCATGTGCATTTTGGTCGAGCATCTCAGATTGGAAAAGTGCGTCGACATTTGTGCCACTACAAGGAAATTACGATCTCAGCGAACGGGACTTATCAACTCATACGTAAGCCCTCGGTTTTCCCCAAGGTTTTCCCAGAGTTTTATTAACTAATCTATTATATTTTGCAGGCACAATACGAGTTCCTACATCGCGCAATAATTAATTATTCAGACTTACACCACATAGCCGAGTTAGCATTGGATTAAGTTAGTTTATGTACATAACGAGCACAGGACGCACGTGTTGGAACATCAATGTGCATATTGTGCTTTGATAAATTATTTGTATATTTATAAAATCTTTTAATAAAGTATTTACAAGGGTAAATGTAATTTTTTTAACAAATTACATTTGTCCGACGAACAAGCATAATATATACATACAAATATAAATGTAGTGTATACGTATCGTATTGATAAAACTACCAAAGGAATATAAGTAACATATTTTATAAGATACAATGTAATAAAAACTGAGACTAAGAATTGTAAGCATTTGGTGTTTTTATCTGGGACAGGGTTTTCTTTTATATGTTAGTGTGACTCACGAAAAGTGAGATCATCAAGTGAAAGTATTTTTTATGGGTTTTTGGGTTTATTACACCTCCCAAGTGATTTTTATCGTATCTTCCACCCTCAAATAAAATCCTTTACAATTTTAACCCCTTTGAGGATTTGCTGGAATTGGAACACGCAACCCTTAAAAGTCATTGCTTTAACAGCAAAAATAATAACATTTTTGGAAATATATTTTGTCTATTATCTTTACTTAAATGTTTTTATTATTTCATAAATTTAAAGAGTGTTAAAAAAATATAAAAAGTTACTAAACTTTTCAGGGGCTTCATGATTTAAACGTTATCAAAAGACAATAAAAATCGGAGGCCCATCACTGGTTAGAATTGAAATAAATTACAATACTATCAAATATATAAAAAAAACCGGAAACCATGAACATCGCGCTAGCCATAAATTTATAAAGCAATATCATAAATGTTGGGCAGCTGAAGGATATCGCATACTGGACTCTCCTCATAGATTTTAAAGAAAAATTGTTTAATAATACTTAATTGTTACCATATATTATTTAGGTTTAGTGGTAAGATACTAATTCTATTATTTTTACTATTAAGAAAATGTATTTGTGTGAAAAACTTTAAATATTCCGCCAATAATCGTTATTCACTTTCATTTGTTTTAAATCGATTAATAATATGCCAAAATCAGCCCGCCACCAATGACAACTAATTAAAATCACATTTCCTTAGCTTATTTCCCAAATTTCTCAACCTAGCTTGCATTTTTCGGAACTTGAGTTTAATAAAACAATAAAAGAAATAAAAAAAATTATTAAGTTCAAAAGTTCAAGTGTGGACACCATGGATGGTGCCCAAAGGCAATCGATAGTGTAGGCCGGCCATCTCTATCAGCCGTGTTGTTTGTTATTATTGCAGAAGCCCAGCCAAGCGAAAATGCCTCCGAGTAAGCTGGACAGTTTATACCGGCGGATGCTGATAACGCGCTTCTTCGAGAAGGGATGGGGCAAGCCGGAGAATCTTCGCAGGTAGGACAAGTCTTCTTCGGCGGGAAGAATGCATGCTAACCCAGTGATTCTCCCCGTTTATTTACGTAATAGGGGGGGCCGGTGGTGTGATGTGTTTTGATCAGGCTATTTGTCAATTAAAGCCCATTGAGGGATCCCCTCAAATTGCATGGTTTGTTAAATAACAAGAGCAAAGATGAGCCAAAAGATCGCGCAGGTGGTTGTTCCAATTTGAATGCAAATCGCTGCCAAAACTGCAAGGACATCCTTGAACAAAAAGCTTTATTTACTTTCATTTATCTCTAAGAAGCGTTGAACTTTGAACGAGATACACTATTATACACTGATTTTTGTGGTCTTTAAACAATATATTCTTTAACTTATAGTTATTGCATTAAGGGGAAGCATATAAGCAATTTAATTAACGTTTTTGAGTTTCAAGGAAGCATATCCTTATTCGAATTCTTGATCTACAAATAATTTTTAAGTTCGACATTTAAAAGTTTCAAGAAAACTTGCATTTTAAAAGATTATATATCACTAAATTATGGTTATAGATATTAGGGAACACCATGACCATGTATTTTCAATGTCTTTTTACATTATATTCCCTAACATATTATTCTAGATCTTAAGGAAAACCATCTAAACTAAAAACATTTGAACTTCAGGGAAGCTAATCCTCTTTCAAATTCTACTTGAGCCACAATTTATTAATTCATATAAATTTTAGTAATGTTAATTAAAAATAAAGAGCCCTACCGACTGCTCTTTGGTTAAAGGTGTTTATATTAATGTAATATTTTTATACTCTTAGGAATAGAAGCGTTAATTGACATTTACATTTCAGTTCCCTTTTGTCAATGGGCACTGGATATGACTGCCTTTTTTTAAACTTCCAAACAGGTTAGTTTCTAGGAGAAAATGTTGAGAGATTTATGGATTTTGCGTTCTAGATCGGCTTATGTATCTCTGGAGTTCAAAATGTAGTTAGAAACCCTGAAAATATCACGAGTATTCAAGTTTTGCCTTTGCCTTTTCAGAGTGTTTCAGTTCCGGAAAATCATATCCTGCAGGGAGACGTGTTTCAAGCTCGTGCCACGGGACTATCCCGTCGAGATAACCAAGAAGGTGATTCACGCCGAAAGCACTCTGGTGGAGGGAAAATTCATAACGCCCCTGGAATTGCATCTGCCTGGTGTGGTGCCCAAAGCCTCCCAGTACGC
Source organism: Drosophila ironensis (assembly GCA_021223825.1). NCBI lineage: Eukaryota > Metazoa > Arthropoda > Insecta > Diptera > Drosophilidae > Drosophila > Drosophila ironensis. Next base: position 116,384 of record JAJJHQ010006038.1, read on the forward strand.
TCACTTTCAGCTTCTCATACCAAACAAATGGAAAAGCGAAAAGCACAAGCCGGTGTGCATTCACTTGGCTGGGACCGGTGATCATGTGAGTAAAACTTGGGCAGGTTCCCCCCAAAAACTGATTTAATTTCTGCTTTACTTTCAATACTTTAGACTCTAAAGTTTAGAGGCCAGACGCCAGGCGATCGGCCAACAGATCCCAACAATTAGCCAAAAGTGGGTCTTGAATAGAAAAATCATTCAGTTTGATAAATCATTTTAAATTGCTTAGAAATTGGAATTATAGCTGTTAATTTTCCTCATAACATTTTCTTTGGGAAGAGTTAAAAACGCTATCAAAACCTGCTCTAATTTTGTGGCATTTTCAGTATTTCTGGCGCCGAAGAAACTTTATTGCAAAGCCTTTGCTCAAAGACGCCAACATTGGGTCCATTATCTTAGAGAACCCGTTTTACGGAGTCAGAAAACCCGACAATCAAACGTAGGTCAAAATGTTAACCAAAAATTCAGTTGAAATATATATTATTTGCCTATTTCAGACGCTCTAACTTGCATAATGTGTCGGACATTTTCGTGATGGGCGGCTGCCTCATGCTGGAGTGTCTTGTGCTCTTGCATTGGTGCGAAAGGAATGGATTTGGCCCGCTTGGAGTGACTGGATTGTCCATGGGAGGACATGTGAGTAAAGCTGCAAAGTATCCCCTAAACCTCAAAATTGATTAAACCGAAACCCACCCAATAGATGGCCTCGCTGGCGGCCACAAATTGGCCCAAACCCTTGGTTCTAGTGCCCTGTCTCTCCTGGTCCACAGCCTCAGCGGTTTTCACAACTGTAAGTCAAGTAAAATAACAAAGAAATAATTGAATTAACATTAATTGTTTACAGGGCGTGATGAGCCAATCCATCAACTGGGACATGCTGGAGACGCAGTATTTCTCCGATGGCCAGTTCCGGGAGCGCCTCTCCAAAATGGTCACCATAATAGATGACGCCTTCTCTGCCGGCCAGAGCTTCATCAAGAACTTCAATCAATCCCTGCACGAACTCAAGGAAGACATAAGCGACACACGCAAGATCCAGGAGCTAAAGAACAACACCTGCGGCAACAAATACGAGATGCGCGGCAATGGCTCTCCCGATGACGGTTCCATATTCTTGAGTCAATCCCTGAGAAACACGAAACTCGATGAGAAGAATCAGACCATAAAGCTCATGAATGATGTGAGCCCCAAAGTTGCCATAGAAGCGGAAGCCCCACCCAAGGATTCCTATTCCACGCTGACCAATCTTATGAGGTTTATTCTGCCCCTATCGGCGCAGAACAAATCGGACAAAATTGATATAACCAAGACGAATTGGTGGGAAAGGGAGGCGCTGCAGTTTATGCGCGGAATGATGGACGAGTGCACGCATTTAAAGAACTTTTCGGTGCCCTTCGACACGTCCCTGATCATTGCCGTTTGTGCCAAGGACGATGCCTATGTCCCGCGTGAGGGTTGCTCCAACCTGGAGGACATTTGGCCGGGAGCTGAGGTGCGATATTTGGATGCGGGACACGTGAGCGCCTATGTTCTGCACCAGAAACTATTTAGGTGGGTTGGAAAAGATAACTATTCTATTGTAATATATACATATATCTCGATTTTAGATCCTGCATTATAGAGGCCTTCGATAGGGCCAAGAAAATCTATGGGAATGACATTGGAGAGAACCTAAAATGTGATATGACTTATCAGCAATTGTTGAAACAATATAATAAAACAATCTAGTGCTTTTAAGATAGACTTATATATTTAAATGAATTATATGCGGCAATTCAATCATATTTACCAGAAACTGTTTTTGAATTACTGGGTTTCAAGGGGAAACGGCCTCACTTGAATCTGAGCTTTTTGGCCGGGCTGGCAAGTTTTGCCTTTCCCGGCTTTGGTCACACTGGTGTTTACATTTGTATTGACGAAAAACAAGAAAAATAATTTTGGAAAACAAGGTACCACGAAATGGATCCGGCTGTTTTAATACTCTCCTACGGAGCCAGTACTCCCTTGGAAATAGTTGAAGGTACTAATTAATAACTTTTTAAACCTTAATCACAATATCGCATAATTTCTACATAATATAAACAGAAGCTTGAAAAACTAGAGATTGCAATTAATTTGTGTTCTAGGCATTTTAACTGAAATGGATCAACCTCAAGAAGCGTCTTCCTCACACAATGGCTATAAATGCAGAATTAAAAACAAATATTACGACACCACAATTAATTTAGTTCCATTTGTTGGCAAATTCGAAAACGTTCCCGAGGATATTCTCAAGGCAACGGAAGCTTTAATCATTTACTTTGAACCAAAGGATGTGAGTTGAAGGCTTTTATCCTTTTAGGATTATTCGATAATTTATAATATATTTTTCAGACCACATTTATTGAAGCAGTTGCTAAGGCTTTGCCAGAAAATAATCAGATACAACTGGGCTTTCTATTGACCAATTCCAATCTCTCGGAGGAAAGTGGTTTTTCCATCTCAGATTTGAAACAACAAACGAACTTTTTCTTCGATGTGATAACCCTTAAAAGCGATAATAAAAGCGATTCCGAGGAGTCGGAAAATGGATACCAAGAAGTCGTAGAGGGTCTAAAAAATATAGTTTGGACCAATGTCAATTACGGATCGAAATCGGGTATTTACAAGTAAAAAATCCCAAAATCAGATACTAAAATCAATAATATTCCAGGCAACAAGGCCGAAATGAGTACCGAGGAGATGGACGACCAGCTGAGGGACTTTGAAAACCTCCTAATTACGGCCCAAAATCTTCGCAATGATACGAGTTTGTCCCGCGAAGAGTTTCTCGACAGGGCCGAGCAGTTTGCCGGCATTGTTTCGTCCATTTTAAATGACAATGACAATGACAGTGACTAGTCATTGCCCAAACGCTCCATAGGTATTGTTTATAAATATTCTTTTAAAAACTTGAATTGTAACATGACTATAATCAAATAAAGTTTTTTTTTGCAAAATTCTGTTAAATATATTTGGTTTATTATTAAAAGCGGTACATAATCATTTTTGTTGACAAAATAACAAGGTATAAAACGTTGTTTATTTGCTAATGTATGCTTGAGAGCTTATGTATATTAAGGAATGAATAAATAAATTGTTTTTTCTTGTTAACTTTCAATTATAAACATAAAGATTCCATTGTGGGCGCTGAACAAATAATATTTTCATGGTTTCGCATTTTTCTGCAACAAAAGGCAAGTTAGTTTAGGTTAAATAACTTTATGGTAGTGAGGTTACCTCCTCGGAGAAATCCATATCATCTTTAATTTGCTTGGATCGCCGCTTCTCATTTGATGTCAGCAGTTGGGAGACCTTCGTTTGCTTGGCCAGATCGTAGGCCTCCTTTTTACTTCGCATTGCACAGTCTTCCAGGGTTTCGGCAGCCTCAAACATGCCCTGTCGCCGGTAAAGGGCGCCCAGATTTTTCAGCGTAGTTGTGACCGTGGGCGAGTCCACCTTGGCGGCCTTGTGCCAGCCTCCGTACTCGCCATAGGGTGTGTTCTCTCGGTTGTCGTATTTGTGCTCTTCGCGCTCCTCAGCCACCTTCACGGATTACAAAGAGTTATCAAGGAATCCCTTTAACTTTCTAGTAATTAAGTTTACCTGCCAAATGGGCTTATTTTTGCTGTCGATGGCTCCGAACTCGCGTTCGTGGGCTCGGGTGAGGACCTGTTTGTAAAGGATCTCGGCTTCGGTGTATCTGCCCTGCTTGAGGTAACACCCGGCCAGGTTGTTCTTCGTCTTGGCCACGTTGGGATCGTCTGGTCCCAGTTTCGATTCGTAAATGTCTAGGGCACGCTGGTAGTACTTCTCCACCTCATCGTACTTGCCCTGATTCTGGCAGAGCAGGGCCAAGTTGTTCAGTTGCTTGGCAACATCGGGGTGGTCCTTGCCGAGGACCTTCTCGCGGATCTCCAAGGCACGCTTGCACAGGGGCTCGGCATCCTTGTACTTGCCACGCTTGCCATAAAGCACGGCCAGATTGTTCAAGGTGGCCGCCACGGCTGGATGGTTTTCGCCCAAAGTCTTGCCACGAATCGACAGAGCATCGTTGAGTAGGTTGGCGGCCTCTTTGTATTTATTCTGCCAACAAAACAAGGGTTATTAGTTTTAAGAAAACTCCGAGGAGAGCCAAGACAAACCTGATCACGGTAGACGAGGGCCAAGATGTTCAGCATTGTGGCCACATCGGGGTGGTCGTGTCCGCTGGTCTTTTCGAGATCTTCCAATGCCTGCTTGCAAAGCGGAACAGCTACTTCGTATCTGCGAATACAAGCAAGAAAGTGGTCAAGATTTAGTTTCAAGAGATCTCTCTTTTGGTCTGCTACTACCTCAAACTTTGGACAAAAGAACTAACTATAAATATATAGCAATTCTGTAATCTTAAAGGTTTTATAGGTCTATTACTTTGTAGGGTTTCATGTAATAATAGCTATCTGTCGATTTATTGTACATTTTATGCTTTTTCTGTAGTCTAAATAGGTTTAATGAATTCTCAATGGATCTATTCTTCAAGTTTAAGCTTATTTTGTGACTAACAACCGAGGGTTTCTACTTATTGATACATATTATGCAATTTATGGGATGACTGTCTTACTTTTAAGGCTTGCAATTCGGGTAATTTATGTAATCTAAATACATTTAATGAGCTATCTCTGAGGCTTTCTAATTATTGACAAATTTAAAGCATTTTCTGTAAAGATCGCCCGATCCCTCCAAGTTACTCACCTGCCCTGGGACGCATACTGAATGACCAGGTTGTGAAGGGTGCGCAGACGAGCTGGGATCTCGTAGCCGGACGTCTGGTTGGCAAACTGGCTGGGCGGTGTCGGCGACATGTTGTTTCTGTCCTCGTTGTCCTCGTCGGGGAAGAGTTCGACCACCGGATCGGTGCGCGACTTCTCGCAGGTATCATCCTGCTCCTGGTTTTCGTCGTACTTCTTCACGGAGGCCATGAACTCCAGGTGCTTCTTCTCCTCCTCCAGCTGGGCCACCAGCTGCTCGGAGGCCTGGAACTTTTGCTGCGTGTTGGCCAGCTCGTCGCGCAGCCAGGCGTTCTCCTGGTGCAGGCGACGGACTTGTGTCTTGAGCTTCTGCTTCTCGGCCTCGATGTTCTGCAGATGCGAGGTGAGGGCCATCATTACCTGGGCCTCGCTCAGGCCCAGTTCGATGTTCTCGATGTTCTTGCGCAGCATGTCCGACTTCTCGTTGTCCTTCTGGACCTCGGCGATGCCGTTCATGATGGAGACATGTTCCACGCGCAGGGCCTCAAGGCCCTGCAGGACTGTCTTCGTATTGGTTATGATCTCGTCCTGCGACATTTGCGTCATTTTGCCGATTTTTTCGATTTTCTGCCTGTGATTTTCGGGGGGCAAGGAAAAATAAAGGTTAAAAATTGCCTCCACCGGTTGCGGTTTCTCTCAGAATCAGGAAAATTAATATGCTTACAGCCTGTATGACTTTAAAGTTTTCGACACAATCATTTTAGCCGTCTAAAATGATTCAAACAACCTCAATCAATACGAAGCAAACGAAAAACTCACTGCGCATGACAGTGGCAAAAAAGAGGGTTGCACGTTGAAGTGCGATAACAAAATATAAGGATTGCTACTGCTATTATTTATATTAAAATGTCACTTTGACAAGTATTTTTAACCGATAAATTGATATATCCCAACAAGAAGTATTTGTTTGAATCCAATTGGCGTTGAAATTCAGTTGGGGGTTTGTAATCGATTGATATCGAATAAATTTCTTTATTTTCCTAACCATTCACGCCCACAGCCGGTTTCATTTACATAAACATTGTTTTTTGGTCTGCTTTTCAGACTGCAATTGGATATCGCAAGGTAGTCATATTTTTGCGAAGAAAGCCGCAAAAGAAAAACGAATGGGAAAATGAATGGCTTACATGAACCGTGCAGGGAAAAGTTCAATGCCAAGATCGAGGGCTTTAATACCCTAACGTGCGGTGGTTCTGGTTTATTAATATCTTGAAATAAATATTCACAATCTTTGCAAAATTGATTATAGAAAATCTGTATGCTATCTATATGTATTTATATATATTTATATTCATTTATTTTATAAAGAAATCTTGATAGGAGACTATCAATTTCATGCGCGACAGATAAGGAAACTAATAACAATAAGTAGAGATTTATACACTGTTTTGAAGGTTTAAAATAAATTTCAAGAGACTTGTTTCTACAGAAATCTTTATGGAATATTTACAGTTCTTAGTTTACAGAACAAAGGTTTTAAGAATTTGTGGAAACTTCTCTTTAAAGGTATTTATATTTCCTTCGTCATAATTTCGGTATTGAATTGTATTTCTTTAATATGAAATTATTTAAACAAGTATATAGGGATTACCCTTTTTTGGGGACTATTATAGAAGTTTTAAGCCACAAACTGTTATCTATAAACCGAATATGTTTAGACACAATTTATCTGGGTTATGAAATGTAAACACTGAATAAATAAAGGTAAGAAAAGTACGATAACTATAAACAAATCCACTAATACGGAAGTTGCAGACCACAAACTAAACCAACTGTCAGTAATATAAGGAGTAAAACTCTAAATTAATGATGGGATTGTACATAAACGATAAGTTAGTAATATGGGAGTTTTAGACCATTATTTAAAACTTTACAATGTAGCAGGGTTATACAAGGTTAAACTCAGAATTAATAAAGGAAAATAAAAGAAAAAAAATCAAGTATTATGCAAGTTTTAGACCATAAACTATTGTTTATAAACTAAAAACACTCTATTAGGGTTATAGAAGGTTATGCTTTGAATTATTAAGGGAAAAAGAACAAGATCAAGTAATATGGAAATTGTAGACCAAAAACTTTTAGTTTTAAGCCGACAAAGAATTTAGGAACAATGTTGCAAAGTTAATCCCCGACTTAATGATGCCGAGTAATTCACGATAAAGATATCTTTGGATGGAAATGCTTGTCCCCGTTTTTGGAAAGGGGAAAACAGAGCACGGAGCATTTATCTTGAGCGTTTCCCTCGAGATGCCTCGTCGGTCATGCCCCGGAAAGGCGAGGAAGGGCACTTTTCCTGCCATCAAGATCGGGAAAACGGAAAAGCGGAGAACGAGGAGAACGAGCTCTGGGCCGGAAAACTGAAAACTGAAAACTCAGCGCAGAGCCGCCAAGAGGGGCACACAACGCTGGACGCTGGTAAATCGGGCATTTTGGAGCGTGCAAGTGAGTCACTAAGTGTACGTAAGTGTACATAAAAAGCATTAACACTCTCGAGCATAGAGTTGCACAAATCCAAGTCCAGCGATGAAAAGTAAGAGGAGTTCGGGTCGTTATTTATTTATTTGCACCCCCCAGGCTGCCGCTGCCCTGGGAAATTGTGTAACATGCTGTCGAGGCTTTCCAGCACCCAATCTTTTGGTTTTTCGTTTTGAAATTTACTTGCAACATACAAACAAGTGTATATAGGGAAAATGTGTGTGTTTGTTGATGGGATTGTTGCTGTTCAATTTGTTGCAGTACAGACATGCCAGGGGCTTGTGTAAAGTCCAAGATCCCTTCACTCGAACGAGCGAAAGCGCGGCAAGGTAAACCCGAAAATCCAACTTAATTTTTATAAAATTTAACAAAAATAACTTACACACAAACGCACTGCTAAAATAAAACCGATAAAACTGAAGTCATCTGTGGCAGGGTTATCGAGTGGCGTGACAAGTGGAAGTGGAACAGAGTCGATTGGCTGGAGCTATCGATTAACCTAGAGACTAACAGCAGCTGCTCTGTAAGCCAACTGCTGACCAACTGCTGCCCGTTGCCATCTGTTTTGCACAGGGCCGCCGGCCGATTGTCAGGTTTTTCTCAGCCAAAAGTCACAAAAGAAAAGAAGCGTTTTGCTCGCCCCCGACTTTCGCAGTCTCCGTTTTTGTTCTAAATTTTGATTTTTTTACCGCCTCTCAGTGAGAATTAGGGAGTATGCCACCCCCAAGACCGAAGGGGATAGCATACAACTCAGGCGGCACCCCAGCGAGACCCAACTCGAACACTCCCATGTCCGAGCGCCAGCAGATGGCCCTCCTCATGAGCATGAGCATGAGTTCTCAATCCACGGCATCCTCGGCAGGTAAATAAATACATAGCCTATGCTTACGGGTAGCTAAGGGATCAGGGAATGCCCGGCAAGTGTTTGTTTTGAGTGCCCTGCCTTGGGGCTGCCTCGGGAAGCGATAGGAAGCAGTCCCTCTCTTATCTACATACTAGGCATGCTTGCTGTAGAATATCTCTTGGATGCAGATTTCCCAATGCTTGGTTTTACTTAAATATTGCAACTCAAAACCTGCTAGGGTTCTATTCTCTTGGCCTTAAATACGTATACCCAACAAAGATATTTCTACCCAGGAAAGGCTATCCTTTGCGGCTTCCTCGGGGAGTAAACATAGACTGCCTCTATTCTATCTACATACTAGATAACTATGCTGTTGACTCTACAGTTCTACGTATCACTCAGATGCAGTTTCCATTACTTGGCTTTGACTTTTAAATCTATAAAACAGCTAAAACTTATACGGGTTGAATCCTCAAGTTTCTTTAAATTTATTTCCTCAAAAGAACTATTTCTTTGGTGACTAAACTCAAGAAGAATAAGCTAGCTTATCTATATTTGAGCAGAGGGCATCTTAAAGATGCAATTACATCTATTGGCTTCCATTTCTCTGCTTTACTTCACAATCCTTACGGCTCAAAAATGTTATTTCGCTTTATAAAAATTATATTTATTGATCTACAACTTAGTGTAACTTAATTTTATGAATATAAAACAAAGGATCTTGTTAATACATTTAAATGCTTGGTAGAGCGTATCTGTCAGATGCATTTTAAAATAAAACCGGTTAAAAATATTTGGCTTTACCTTAAAACACTTGAAACATCATTAACCTAGAAATTGTATCCCGTAAAGCCAATAAAAATTCAAATATAAATTCAAAAACTCTTTATTGTAACTAATTTCAATGAAAATGTTTAAAATATAAGATTTGGTATAGGAATTTGCCACTCCATATAAAAATTACAGACAGAAGAACCGATATTTTAGTAAATAAATGTATCGAAGATAATTTTCATAGATATAATAGCAAAAAAAGAGCCTAGCATCTGACAGTTACAGCTCAAAGAACTTCTAGATTTAATTTTCAGCTCCTACAAACTGCTTTCCTACAAACTTTTCCAGTTTTTATAGTTTTTATATTGCAATTAAGAGACTATACCATCCTCTGCTTGGCCTTTTCAACCTTCAAAACTCAGCTGTCCAATGTATAAGGCTTCTGCTCTTCCAGACTCCTCCAGGACGAATCTTAAGAAGAATGAATGCAAGAAGGGCGACGCCGAGAGCGACGAGAGCACTGTGAACGAAAAGCCAGAGACCCTGGACGCCCAAAAGGACAAATCATCCGCGGAGGAGACAAGCAGCAGCGATGGCGGCAAGAACTCGGACACCGTGCACACGGCCAGTGCGGGCACCAAGCGCTGCTACTCGGACATAGAGGAGGACTTTGAGGAGTCCGGCGAGGACGTGAAGAAAAAGAAGCGCAAGGACTCCGAGCATGGCAAGGACCTGAAAGGCGCCTCCCTGAAGCTCGCATCGCGCGTGGAAAAGGCCTCAAAGCTGGCCACGAACAAGGGCTCCCCCTCCGGCAACAAGGCGAGCGCCTCCAGCACCGAAAAGGAGCAGGCGGAGATCAACAAGAATGCGGACATTGAGAATGAAGGCAGCGACGACTACAAGAGCAACGACAGCCTCTACAACGGGGGCCTCAAGGTGCGTCGTGCTCAAGGTTCTCCCCCCAAAAGGGTCTCGATTTAAAGGGTTTTGCTTTCACTCCGCAGGTGCCCCCTCTGAAGATAGTGATACCGCAGCAGAATTGCTCCATCGATACCGAGGGAAATGTGCTGAGAACGGGCAAGGTGACGGCCTCGCGCAACGCGGCCCTGCCCTATGTGGTCAGCTCCAACAGCGACTCCATCGACACTGTGATCACCAGCCAGTCGGTGAGTCCGCACGAGAGCCCCCAGAAGAGCGGCAGCAGCAACAGCATCATATGCTCCACGGTGCTGGACGACAAGAACATAAAGCTCTTCAATGACGAGAAGAATCTGCGGGTGTTGCGCAGTTCGCATCGCAATGTAGAGCGCAGTTCGAACAACTCTTCGCCGCAAATGCAGAGCAACTCGCCCTCGCCGGCCTCATCGAATCATGCCAACGATGCGTCGGATGTGAAGCTGTCGTACGGCAACATGACCTCCAGTCCCATTCCCCAGGGTCACCAGTTTGACCAGGAAACCATCACGAATGTGCCCAGTCCCTCCACATCGTCTACGTCTTCCTCGAAGGAGATAAACCCCTCCTCGAACGTGGATCTGCATCCGCGCAAGCGAAAGATCCGACCCAAAAACACGGACGACAGTTCGAAGAATGCGAACGCGAACAACATGGATGCGGCTGTGAATTCGGAGGAAACCCATCCACACGATCATCCATTCACCAACGGTTTCCAGATGTTCCTCAACATCCGTCGGCAAATCGAGAAGAAGTGGAAGAGCCTGTACCCGGTGAAGCCGAGACCGCCGCAGGGCTACAACGACTACTTGCTGACCAAGAAATCGTATCTGCTCAGTCGCAGCGCCGAGAATCCGGCCGTCGAGGTGCCGGACACGGTGCCGCAGGCAATGACAAGGATCTATCAGGAGCAGGAGAAGGCCAGAAGGAATCTGATCCAGGCGCACACCGTCGAGCGGGAGAAGCTCTGCCTGAACGTGGAGCAGGAGATTATACGGGTGCACTCGAAGGCGGCCCGCAGCCTGTCGGGCCAATCGGCGCCCTATTCGGTGTGCACATACCTGAAGGACGACGAGGTGTACAACCTGATTACGCCGGAGCAGGACGAGAAGGAGAAGAGTGCCCGCTGCCGGTTCAATGGACGTTTGCTGCTCAGTTTGCTGCAAGATGTCGACGACAAGTGGGAGAAAATCAAGGTGGGCAATGGTGAATCTCTCTCTCTCCTTGGAAGAAGCCTATTAATGAGTTTATATCCCGCAGGAATCTATGGTTTTGCGCCACCACAATGAGGCCGAAAGTCTGCATGCGGTCCAGGTAATGGACTGGAATATATTCGCTAAGAGGAATCGATTATGTGACAACCCGATTGAAGTTAACTTGGAGCACGTGCCCATAGTTTCAGTCGGCGATGATTTTGATACATTGCCAACCTAACTGCAGCCCCAACAAAATAAAGTTAAATTTGTTAAAAAACTCAAAAGCAATTCGTTTCGATGGACCTCTATATTTACATCTATATTTAACATTTGTTCAACAGATACTTATTTTGAATTAAGGTTGTCCACTATGTTCCGGGCATAGGATACCATGTCCTGTAAATATCAAAGAGTTTTTTAGAGGTTTTTTTTGAAAGACTTAAGCTCCTACCTCGCAGTCTTCGGTTTGCTTGTTTTTGGCAATGATTTGCTGAAGCTTGTCCAGGGCTTCTTTGCGCTTCTCCGTGGAAAGCTTCAATTTGGTCTCCAAAGAAAGCGAGGACAAGGCGAAAAGCGTGGTCTCCTGCTTCACATCGAACTCGTTAACGACTTTCAAATTGTCCAGTAGAACAGGGAAAACCTCAGCCTTGACAAAGTCATCTGGAACATAGAGTTATCCTCAATAATATGTAAAGATAATCAAGAGATTGGAGCCATACTGCGCACAGCCTTGTCCCGCGAAGAAAGCGATGCGATGAGGAAGGCCGCCTTTATGTAGAGATTTGCGTTGGACGATTTGAGGCAGGGAACCAGGGCTTGAATGCCATTGATCCTCTTGAACTCTTTGTAACCCGGCTCGAAGTTCCTTGTCAGCGATGAGATCGCATAGATCGAGCTCCTGACAATGCTGTCATGGGAGTTATTCAAGTTCTGGACGAGTACGGGCAGAAATTTATCATTTAGGAGCGCATTTTGACAGAAAATATTGTTCTGAGCCATCTCGGCCACCGCTTCCGTGGCTGATACTTTTATTTCATTGTCTGCCCCATGGGAGATGCAGCGCAGGAGGGTTTTTGTGCCTCCCATTTTGACCAGCGAATTGGCATGGTCCAGGTCATCGATGTGGCTCCTGATCACTTCCAAGCTGACCTTTAGGTCCTCCAAACAGCATTCTGGATCCTCCAAAACGGTCAGAGCCGCTTTCAGTTGCTTGGAGGCATCCGTTGTCATAGCGCACAAGGCGTCCTCCAGGAATTTGCTCCTCTGGAGATGGAAAAATTTTAAAATTTTGTGAAAGCACATGTGACTCAGCAATTCTAGAAGTTTCTATTGAATAACCCGTGTAACTTGGTTGTTCTACAATTTTATAAACTAAATCTAAATTTCTTGGTTAGATGGTAGTTTTTTCTTGGCAAATCATTGATTTCCGCATAGGTTTTTACTTAATTTAAGTGACATTTGTTTGTTACAAACCTCAGGGTCTGCAGGTGCTTCATTGGCTTTCGGCTCGTCATCGTTTGAATGATGTTGCACAGTGTATTTCAGCACATTCTGAAATAATTGACGTTTTTTATAGTTCTTTGTGTATTTTGGAATCTCAATCTCTTACCTGCAGGCTAAGCGGGCCCCTGGGTGCATTAGGATCAGACATTTTAATCCAATAAACAGATTTCAACTTCTTGTGTGTTTTAACTTGCCAATAGAGATGAGAGGTTGCCGATAACTTTATTGCCCATCGATTCGGAGTTACTTTTAGTTCCGGTTTTATTTTCCAAATTTCGTTAAAATAATATTATTATAAAATAGGTAGGGGTAAGAGACCATCTACGATGTCCATATAAGGTAGTTATTATAGTCTTTTAAATTTGTGATGACTTGCCCCTGCTAATTAGCGATGACACTTTCCCTCGCAGGCCAACAGCTGATTGCGACCCAAAACATTGTTGAGAAAGCAAAAGAAAACAATGTTTATAGTTGCGATCTATTAAAACAAATAGCGTAAGCATGTTACGGGACCTCATAACGTGGGTGCTGAACACGTATCTGGGCAAATATCTGGAGAACCTCAACTCGGCACAGCTGTCGGTGGCCCTGCTCTCGGGTGAGTTTCCCATCAAGTGATATAATTTCCCTCCTTTCGACGATACATTTCCATTTGTTTGCAGGCGAAGTCGAGCTCGAGAACATACCCATACGCAAGGATGCGCTGCGCTCGTTCAACCTGCCGGTGGAGGTCACCGCCGGCAGTATTCGAAAGATTAAGCTGGAGATACCCGTCCGGCAGTTCCGCACATCGCCCTGGTGCATTTCCATCGAGGGACTGTTCTGCATCATCTGCCCGAAGGACCTGGACAACTGGGATGGCGACAAGGAGCGCCTGCAGGATCTCGAGTACAAGCTGTCCGTGCTGGACACCGCGGAGGCGGGCTGGCGCTCCGAGAAGGGCAAGCAAATGGAGTCGTACTACTTCTCGTCGTACAACAATTGGCTCAAGTACGGCACGAATATGGCCACGAATATCATCGACAACATCGAGCTGAAGATATCGGATGTGCACTTCCGGTACGAGGACATCGTGGACGCCGGCCGGAGCCGCATTTGCACGGGCATCAAGATTGGCTCCCTCACCGCCCAGAGCTGCGACAGCGATTGGACCGCCGGCTCCTACCGGATGACCAACAACGAGATGAACTACAAGCTGGTGGAGCTGAAAGAGCTCTCCGTCTACTGGGACCTCCTGCACGAGGACATCAAATGTCAGGCGTTCACGAATCAGGATCTGCTCGAGAAACTGCACGACACCTGCGAGCAGAGGCCGCACAACTTTGTCATCAAGCCGGTTTGTGCGACGGCGCGTTGGAAGCGCGACAAGTGCCTGCAGGTGATACGAACCAAGGACAAGCCGCGGGTCTCCTGCGAGCTCCTGGTGCCCGAAGTGGTCATCGACGTGTCCAAGGTGAGCTGCACCCGCCCCGTTCAATGTTCAACAGATAAGCACTCTCAAGGAATGACTCATTGACTCATTCGTTTGTTGTTTGCTTTGCAGGTCCAGCGATTGCAGATGTTGGATAAGCTCGCGGAAATCCGTCAGGTGAAGCAGGTGCGGCAATACAGGCTAAAAAGGCCCAACGACAGCGTTGCCAGCAATCCCCGCGCCTGGTGGAAATACGCGCTCAATTGTCATGGCTTTGCCATCAAGCAGGAGGAGGAGAGTTGGCTGGTGCTGAAGGAGAACCTGCGCTACATGAAGCTCTACAAGGCCATCATACTGAATCCCAATGAGAACCTAACCACCGAGGAGAAGGAGTTCAAGGCCTACGTGGAGAGCGATCGCAGCATTGCGGATCTAACCATAATGCGCCGGGTGTGCTTCGAGCACGTTTTCACCAAGGGTTTCGCCTTTGAGTCGCACAATGTCAAGGGGAAGAACATGCTGTTCCATTGGTTCCCCAACTGGATGGGCTGGTACGCCAACAATCCCGGCACTCCGCACAACGAGCAGGACGAATCCCTCAAGCATTTGGAGGACGATATTCTGGTGGCCCTGGAGAACTCGCTGCAAAACAATTCGGACCTCAAGAGCGATGCGGTTTTCGGCTACTTCTCCATCAAGCTGCTCAAGGGAGTGGTTATCCTGCAAGCGGAGGAGAAGCTCTGCGATGGCAGGAACAAATCCATGGAAATGCAGTTCAACAACTTTGCCGCCTACCTGCAGTTGAGTCCCCAGCTAACCTCGTACACCGTGGGCATATCCCTGCAGGAGGTCTATTTAGTGGACAAAACCAGTTGCGACTCGATGCACAATTATTTGATCAAGCCGCAGACGGGAAATACAGCTTTAACCAACCAAATAGCCAAGAGCACGCTGGAGGAGGACATCTTGTTTCAGCTACAATACGAAAATTGTAATCACCTGAGATTCCAGCTGAATATCAAATCAAAGGGCCTGGATCTTATCTACAATAAGGATGCCATACAGTGGCTCTTGGACTTTCTGGCCTCTGGAAACCCGAAGCCAAACCCACCTCCCGATCGAATCGAAAAGAAGGCGGACTTTATGCAGAATTGGAACCAGATTTTTAGTGGAAATGAGGTAAGTCAAAGGTTTTTTAGTGCCAAACCTCTTAACATGGCAAAACTCTCTCAGGTCAACCGCAAGACGTGGATGTTTGAGATAGAAATCTTTGCTCCCCGCATAATTTTCTTGGAAAACTACAAAGTCAGCAACTCGCTGATGGTTCTGTTGGATTTCGGTAAGCTGGAAATGCGGAAAATGGAGGTTAAAAAGGTGATACCTGTGATAGAATCGGCGGCCGCGGAAAACATCAGCGACGACGAGGAAACCTACCTAACACCTTGCTCAACTCCGCCAGCCTCTGAGAAAAGTGGCTCGGAATCCCCCACTCTCCTCGAAACCTCCAAAATCGAGAGTTTTCTGAACAAAAACGTGCAGCTGGAATACGTTTTGCATAACAAGATATACGACAAATATCTTATCAACTTCACCAACCTACAAGTTTTGGTGTGCAAATACGAGGAGCGGTGGCAGGCGTGCCTGAAAACCTCTTCCAACTTCCACCTGATTGATAAATTCAACATAAATCTTACCTTCGAGCAACGCAATATATTCACCGTGGATCCGGACTACCCGTCGTTCCTACTCTTTGGCACCTGTCCAACGATATTGATCCACGGCAACGAGGAACTCATCAACAATTGCTGCAACATCTTGCGGCCCATTGTGAAGGCCTCCAAGGAAATGGATAGTATTTATAGAGGAGGGAATACTATATATGCAAGTGAAAGACTGAAAAACATAGCCGAGGACGACAAAAGTAGGATTGTCATTGAGTTTGTTATGGACCAGCTGGTGATTGAAATGCAGTCCACGGAGAGAAGTATTGCAGAGCTACAAATCATCGGAGCAAGAGCTGGGCTGACCAAGGAAGCGAGTGAAACGAATATTTCGATGTCAGTGCATGGCTTGCTCCTGGTAGATGCCATACAATCGTTTGGCACTGATTTCGAGCTATTAGTGGCGAGTCATCGGCATGTTGGGTGGGTTTTTTATAATTTAAATACTTAATATCTTAAATGACAACAAGTATTTATAATTTCTAGAATGGATAGCCTATCTGGTAGCCTAAAACACAGTGCTGTAGTGTCACCTACCTCACCGGGGTCACCACACTTCTTTGACAGGGCCACCAGCCCCCACATGATAACCAAAGCAGTGCAAAATATTAAAATGGGTTTGTGTAGCTCTAGAATGAAATACAAAGCATTTTCAACAAATATTTCCTATTTTCAGGGGATAGATCTACAGAATTTTGCGAGGACGAGGACTCTACAGCCCTGATTTCCATAGATATTAAAATTATTCCTCCAAATGCAAACAATTCTGTGCAACTTCATACAACCAAAATCACTTTTAACAGTTTGGATATAATTGGTAGGAGAATTTGAATTATTTTCCACTTTTCTAAACCATAATTAATATTGTTTTTGTGTATAATTTCAGCAAATCAAGACACAATTCTTGAAATTTTGAACTTTGCCAAACGAACTCTTTTGACACAAAACCTTATCCAAAGCGAAAGTCCAACGTCTGCGATAGAAACTATTGATGCGCCTCTGGAAACAGATGAGCAGCTCATTCAAACGAATCACAATGAGATAGCCTTTGAGTTCTTCCGTCTAAATATTTTATTGCTTTACACGATTAAAAGGGAGAAACTCAATGTTGGGCGAAAAGTTGGAACGGTTACCTTAACGGAGGCCAAAATCAATGCTTCTTTTCAAGCGGATCTATCGATTTTTGGCTCTCTAGGTGGCATACAAGTCATCGACATCACTCCCGAGGCCTATTGCCATCCGAGAATTCTTTCTGTTGGTCGCGATCAAATCCTGAGAGCTCAGGACTCGAACAGGCAAACAGTGCTCAGTCAGCTTTCCAATGAGATTTACTCCAACAATTACAACGAGGAAAAAAGCGACGAAAGTGATGCTATAAGCTTTCAAAGCCACTGGAGCGACAAGACCACATGCACTTTCCAAATGCGAATGGCTTCGGCTTCATACACTCATTGCCCAAGGTTTTTGAGGGATGTGAATGCTTGTATTACCTACTTTAAGAGGAGTTTGAGGTAAGTTAGAGCTTCTTAATTATTTCTATCAAGATACTGGATTACAAAACACTTAAATTTATAGAGAGTTTGCTACCTCAATTGGCAACAAAGCCACAGACATGGCCAAAGAATTTGTGCAACAAATCAGAGCCACCGAGCAAGTCGGTCCTATATCTCCCCAAAGAAATCGTCAAGAAAATTGGTAAGCTTGAAACTATATAATTACATTTAAAGAATATCTCATTAGTTTTTTTGTAATTGCAGGTTGGATATTATAATAAGTAGTCCCATAATTATTTTACCCATTTCCAATACGAGTAAGAATGTTTTGATAGCAAATTTGGGCCAAATAAGCTGTGCTAATTGTACGAAAAGCGATTGTGATGACTTTGATGAATCGTATACAATAGATATTACAAATACCTACGTCTACTCTCTGAATATGGATGAACGAGAATATAATTTCAATGTGCATCCGGCTAAAAACAAAGATGCAATACCAATACTACACGACACGGCAATTACTTTGCACCTCTATGTTGGTTATAGTGAAGATAGTGGACCAGAAAAAGTCTTGAATAGTTTTTCGGTAAGCCTGAACCTTTATAAACATGATTAGAATTATAAAATTGTAATTTCCAGGTAAAAGGCAGTATGGTAGAGGCCTTGAAGGTGTCCCTCAATCGCAAGCAGTACGAGTTGCTTTTGGAGAGCATTCGATATGCCACAAACTTTTCCAATGGTACTCTCAACGAGTCCGAGGACTTTGACCAAAATGGAGACAGTGAACCCTCTTCAAGCAGCGAAGATGTCCATATTATCAGCACGACAATCCAATTTTCCATGCCTGTTTTCCAAATTAACCTGCAGAACGAGTTCCACAACGATCTGATCAATTTGACGTTCAAGGACTTCAATGTCAAGCACATAGCCAAAGGATACGACAAGGATATGGAAGTGATGCTCAAGTCCGTGCTAATGGAAGACTTGAAAGCAGACAATAGTTCACCATTCAGAAATATGGTCACTTCCATAGACATTGAAAAGAGTGTGAAGAAGAACGAGCTGAGCTCCTCCTCGTGTCCGGATCTTCCAAGTTTTCTTAATACCCAAAGACACCGCTGCAATTCCGTTCCGTCCGGCTTCTACGATTACATGCACCTAAAGAACGTAAGTGGCGAGAAGAAATCCACTTTCTGCAACACAAACGAGCTGGGAAGAAGAAAGGAGAGTCAGACTTTGGTGATTTACAAGTCTCACACGGGACGGTCAGCTCAGAATGGAAAGCTCGAGCAATCGAGTTCAATTCAATTTAATTGCCTGAATTTGGCTATTTGTGTGGAACGTTGGTTTACGATATTCGACTTTTTTGGACTGGTTTCCGGGGATAATTCCAACGACAACGTGATGGAGGAGAAGATACAAGTTCAGCAAAGTAAGATAGTACTTTTTACATTCTGTTTAATTAATTTAAATTGAATTTTATTTCGTTTTCTAGATATAATCGAGTTTTGCAGCCGCTTGAAAGTCTCCATCAGAAGTTTCAACTTTACTTTGATACGAAACGATTCGCTGCTTTCCAGAGTTAATGTTTCGAATGCTATTTTTGTGATTCTGCAAGATCAGTTCTCCAAAATAGTTGAGGGCTGCCTGGGTTCGGTGTCCGTTTACGATCTCACGAAGTTTGGCAGTATTTACAAGCAAAAGTTCTTAACCAGTGGCACAGAGGCTCTGAACTTTGTATACAAAAAGTAAGTAAGATGGCTCTGGTACCTCTTAAAAAATGCTGATGTATTTTGGTTTATGCATTTTTAGAAAGCTTGTCGATTTGGAAGCACTAAAGACTTTAGATAGCGACTCAACATTGCGCATTAATATGGCCGCCGTGCATTACATTCACACCAAGCGTTTTGCTACTGAACTGCATGTTTTTGTTAAAGATCTGCTGCAATTGCAAACGGTAATTGATTCAGTAATTATATAAAAACCTCTCAATAATAATTACTATTTATTTTCCTAGCCTGTGATAAGAAAACTGAAGAAACAGAATGTGGAAAATGTGCGCCCCTCGAAAATGAAGCTGGTGATTCAAGCGGATTCCCCGGTTATTGTTCTGCCTGCTTCCTACAGCAGAAACGAGGTAATAATCGCCTACCTGGGGCAGTTTACTTTGAAAAACAGATTCCACTTTGCCACGGATGAGTGCATCATCAGCAAAATGACCACAAAACCGAGTGAAAGTGAAATATTGGATGTCATGTTCATCGATCTGGTCAACATCAACCTATTCTCGGGGGAGAGAAGCACGGTCAAAACAAAAATGGACCACGAGAAGGATCGAATTGTGATAGCTGACTTGAATTTCCTGCGTTTGGGTGAACCCTTTTTCAACGAATCCTGCTTCTTGCATCTGCAATTGGAGCGCAATCTGTCCGCCGAAAGCATTCGCGTATGTCCTGACATCAGTGTCCAGGGAACATTCTCGAAACTGCATGGCCTGATTAACATCCAACAGTACAAGTTGATTCGCAGCTTCCTGAACAACAATATTGGCGAGCAAACGGACGACATCTACCTGAGTTACTCAAACAACAGCAGCACCTCTATCGAAAGGCTGTCAACGGTTAGTTTGTTGCCCAAAATCGAGGCCACCAAAACGCTATCGATTTTGATTTCCATAAGAATTTTGCTGGAAGATGTCTCACTTTTGTTGGCTCTCAACACCAGCCACAGCACTGTCATTGAGCCCTTGTCGTGCATACACTTCTTGAAGTCTACGTTGGAAATTGACCTGTTCAGCGATGGCTCCCAGGACATAGACTTGATATCGAGTAACATACTCATCGAAGACGAACGCAAACACCTCGGGACGGGCAATGAAAATATGTTCAAGAACATTTTGGAGCCATCGAAAAAGGAGGTGCGGCCGGAGAACTCTGTTCAAGTGGAGATTCATTGCCGCAAGAAGGCGAACTTTTGTAAATACACCATCATGCTCAACAATATGCGAGTGCTTGCACACATTGTGTTTTTGGATCAACTGAAATCGTACCTGGAAGAAGATTCACCGGCTGTCGTGGTGAATAATTTCTCAAATCCAAATGCTCAGAAGCCGCAAGTGGACAATAGTATGTCCACGGAATTTGTGGTGAATATCACGGATTCGGAAATAATTTTTGCCGAAGAATGCAGTCGCCTGGACTCGAATGCGATTATTTTAAAGAGCACCACGGTTATATCCTACAAACCCAATAGCAACAACGTTCCCCTTTCGCTGGACATCAATCATTTGGAAATATTCTCGTGCACCTTGGATGCCGAGGATGAGAGTGCCTTGTCTATAATCGATCCGTTTACCCTAAATATTGAACTGCGAAGCAATTGCCTGAATATCCTGATCCAGAAACCCCTGAACATACGACTGTCCTATGTGGATGTCAAGCTGTTTTCGCGGATGGCGCGCCTGTTGCCGAAGCAGACATCACGCTCGAAGAATGTCATCACAAAAGCGGACTCGGACTTGGAAAAAGTGGCTCCCTTGGTGGCCATGGGCTTTGAGCTGTCCGACTGTTTGTACGCCATGCAGATCAACAATTGGAGGATTAACGATGCAGCCATTTGGCTGTCACAGCAGAAGCAGAACACGTACAGGAATCCCGCCCTGGAAATGAAGACCGCCGTCGTGGACGCCAATCTCATATCGGTCTTTATTATTGACGATTGCATGGATGCGGATGTGCCACTGCTGGAGATTTCCCTGTCCAAGTTCCTGCTCAATTTCACCTTCAAGACGCAGGATCCCAACCCGAAGGAGACGAATGTGCGGCACTTTAGTTTGGGCAACATCGACACGGAGGCGGCGGTGAACTATTACAATCGTCGCCTGAGTGGTTGGGAGCCGGTGGCCGAGTCCTGGGAGTCGAATCTCAAGTGGAAGTACACCAAGGGGCATTTGGACAACAAGAAGCGCTTCGAGATCGGCATCTCCAGCAAGCAGATGCTCAAGCTAAATGTCACCTCCACGTTCATAGAACTTTTCAATATGGTTCTCAAGAACTGGACAAACGACTTCAACGACAATGCAGCGAAAAACTTTAGGCAGCGCTCGCCCTTTATTCCCTTTGCCCTGCAAAACCTCACGGGGACACCTTTGCTGTTTAAGCCGATTTACGCCCCTCTTGGGGATCTCTCCTGCTCGGACCTGCATCAGTTTGAGCTGATCAAGAACTGGTGCTCGGTGCAGCCCAACGAGACGAAGAACTTTGATTTTAGCATGAAAAGCAAGCTCCGGCACGTGCACTCCCACCAACTGAACCTGCATCAGATATTTGTACAAATCCACGGCTGGACGCTGATCGGGCCCATCTCCATTGACAAGGTGGGTGTGTTTTTCCGCACCACCAACCTCGATTCGCAGTACTCCACCAAGAGTCGGATCGTCTTTGATATCTCCCTGATTGGCTCCGCCCAAAAACTGATCAAAGTGAAGTCCTCGCTGGCCGTGCTCAACAAAATGGATCGAAATGTTTTCCTCAAAATGTCCCTCAAGAGCAGCCAAAGTGACGGTCTTACTGCGATCAGCGTGATCAAACCCAACGACGAGTTATCTCTGCCCTTGAAGTTTATCGACGCTTCGCTGCATATAGCTCACAATACCAATGAAAACGAGGCCTACGAGGACACGGGCTTTACGCACAGCGAGATCTTGTGGAAGCTCTACGACAAGGAGAGTCCGCAGAAGCTGCACATCAGCTATGACAACAATAGAAGCCTTCTGTACACCCTCGTGAACATAAGCAAGGAGATCTCTAACGCTAAGGAACAGAACCTGCCGGGACACAAAATAACTCTGTTGCCTCCCCTCAAGATAAACAACATGCTCTGCTGCGACCTAATGTTCAAGATCCACGAGCACGCCACTGCAAGGATAAATGCCTCGGAGAGCATTAACATCTACAACGTGAACATTTGTGAGCCCTTCAACTTGAGCATCACGCTGGACAACTTCCAGCTGTCGGGTCATCTGAAGATACCCTGTGGACACACGGGTGTGGCGGAACCCAAACTCAAGTTGTTCGACATCAAAAAGCGGGAGCTGCACCTCCGCATCTCCATTCAATCGGTGAAGGGCAAGGGCATGGAGATCTACATAAGCGCCCCGGTTTGGATAATCAACAAATCGGGACTGCCGCTGATCTGCAAGCAGGAGGGAACCAATAAAACGGCGGCGGGACAATTTGATGAGCACGAAACGGCCCGGCAAGTGGCGCCCTTGATGTTTTCATTTTCCGATCAGGAGGGCTCTCCGGCCCTGGAAGTGCGTTTGGGCAATGCCTATGGCGATAAAAATGCGGTGCGTACACAGTAATTGATAGTCTTTTTGTAGTTTCAACTGAAAACTTTGTTGATTTAGTGGTGCAAAAGCTTTAGCACCCACAAGGACCTGGATAACCGGGAGCTCCGAGCGGAAAACACAAAGGGCAGCTATGCGATCGGTATCAGCGTGCGCAGGGGCCGAGGTCTGTATGCCTGCACAACGTTCGTCACCCTGTCGCCCAAGTTCCATCTGCACAATCGAAGTGGTTACAAACTGGAATTCATGCAGCTCTGCGATATCACCAATAATGTGAGCTCAATTTCATTAGTTACTTTAACAAATTGATTTATATAAACCCCCTCTAGGACCGCCCGGATCCGCGTAAGATTATCTCAGCACCCATCGACTGCAACTTCGCCTTCCACTGGCCCAACTGGGACCAAGAGCAAATTATTTGCGTGCGCATCCCGGACATCGAATGCTGCTGCTGGTCCAAGGGGATAAAAATAAGTGACCAGGCCCTCAAGAGTCTGTACATCAATGTGCGCAATGAGTGGGGCGAAATGTTCTTCCTGCGACTCGAAATCATCTCGAAGGATGCCACCTTCATACTTCTGTTCAGCGACGCTCGAACGCTGCCGCCACCGATTCGCATCGACAATTGCTCGGAGGTTGTCATCAACTTTTCGCAGCTGCGCGCCAAGCCAGTTTGGATAACGCCAGTGCGTCCGCAATCCTCGCTCTCCTATGTGGTGGACGATCCCCTGGGATTGCAGTCACTGCTGATGGAGGCGCCCGGAGGGAACACCATTGAGTTTGCCATCGGCCGGCCCGGCCTGAAGAAGACCCTGACCTACACGAACTTTATTTACATCGCCTTTCATGCCACCTTCGAGCGGTCCAGCGACGAGGATGTCCAGCACAGGCAATTGGTTTTGGGCGTGCGAGGCAGAAAGGTCGTGATAATGGAGAAAAACTCTGGGGATCGATCGCAGCTTTGGCTCATGAACTCGAGCGGTCAACTGGAACACGAGGGATCCACGCCGCCGATACAGACCAACGATGCGAATGCCGTGCGTATGGTGCTGGATCTGGAGAAGCCACCGAATCCCACGGAGTTTACCACGCTCGTCGTGCGTACGCCGAACAAACAGAGGGTGACCACGCAGACCTGGCGCTTCGAAAATGGCCGGCTAATGTGCCATGCCAATATGTGCGTTCAGGTGAGTGGGAAAACCATAGATTTGTCACACCAAAAACTCAACAAAATCTTTGATTGCAGTCGCGTTATGGGGAGATCGGATTGAAGCCCAATTGCGATGCAGTTGTGGGACGCATCGAAAACAATTCCCCGAATAGGCATACCATACCCGTGGGACAACATATTGTGGCCCAAAAGCTGCGGCCGGGATCCGGGCAACTGGAATTGTCCACTCGCATGGATGGTCCCATCTTGACGATCGAAATTTGTGATATTAAAATTAAACAGAATTCAGTATTCCTAATACCCGATTCGTTGTGGATGCATGCGTCCCTGAACAACCGGCAGATCACGGATAAGGGAAAGATAGCCTCTGTGCACGAGTATCTGGTAAGGCAACCTCTATATAACTTATTCCAATACATCTTAACCTGGGTTTTTCCCCTTCCAGATCAACATCGAGTTAGTGAAGGGCATTGGCATTTCCATAATATCCCGCAAGCCCTGTGAGGAGATCATGTTCATTAGCCTCGATCACATCCATTGTGATATTGTGCAAAGTGCTCTCGAAAACTCCCTGGATTTGAATATATCTTACATACAAATAGACAACCAACTATTGGACGCTGTCAGTCAGGTGGCCATGCATACGTCCAGCCCTAATGATGAGCAAAGTAAGAACGCTGTAGTGCTCAAGATGAAAATGCTGCCGTGTCCGAATAAGAATGCCATCATCTTCAAGTATCTGACTTTGGATGTGAAGCCATCGACGGCTAATCTAGATGAAAAGCTGATACTGAAGGTGGCTTCCTTTCTGGGTTATGGCAAAATCAATGCCCACAACTTGAGTGTGCAATACGAGTTCGAGAACTACGACGATAAGCCTCTTCTGCAGGACATGAAGAGGTATTACTTTGAGAACTTTAATATCGGAGCAACACAGGTATATATTTTAATACTCCTAAACAGCAGAGCTTACAATATAGGTATAATTCTTTATTGAAGGTGCGACTCTCTGCTGTAACATCTTCCAAGCTGCCAGTGGAGCTGCATGAAACGAAAAAGGCTCTGGGACTGACTCTCATCAAATTCGAGGATGCCTCAATCGAGCTAGACAGATACTCGGACAAACTGCACTTTGAGACCTTGGATGTGTATCTAAAGGGACTCAAAACCCACTACATCCAGCAGATCAAGTGGCACGCCGCTGCCATCCTGGGCAGTGTGGATTTCCTCGGCAATCCTCTGGGCTTTGCCAACGATCTGTCCGAGGGCGTGTCGGGCTTGATTTTCGAGGGCTCTGTCAAGAGTCTCGTGAAGAATGTGACGCATGGCATATCAAATTCCACGGCAAAACTAACCGAAACGCTGTCCGACAGCCTGGGGAAGGTGGTGCTCAATGACCACGACAATGAGACGAGGCAACGGATCCTGGAACTGCAGTCAAACACATCCGGTGGCCACCTTGCAGCGGGTCTGAAGGGGCTAGGATTTGGGCTGCTCGGCGGAGTGACGAGCATAGTGAGGCATACTTACGATGGAGCAGCGGCCGATGGAGTTCCCGGCTTCCTGAGCGGCCTCGGCAAGGGACTCGTGGGCACGGTGACGAAGCCCATCATTGGGGTCCTGGACTTGGCCTCCGAAACGGCCAGTGCGGTGCGGGAAACCAGTCGCGACAATCACCGGAATACACCGGAACGAAAGCGGCAGCCGAGGTGCGTGACCGGCGCGCCGGGTGGCCTGTTGCCTGTGTATTCCAATCGCCAGAGCAAGGGTCAGCAGTACTTGTATCTGATCAATCACAAGAACTTCTCCGAGAAGATCATCTCGTACGAGGCGAATCTGTGGAGCGACAAGGAGGCCAGGCTGCGATTGCTTGTTTCCACCGAATACGTGCGGATATTTTCGCTAACCGACGGCACTGCAACCGTTGTGTTCGAGAGCCACTTCAGCGAGATCCTCTCGTGCCACCATCTGGTGACGGGAACAGCACCCTCGACCAGCAGCAGGGCTGCGGCGAGTTATTATATTGAAATATCCACCAATCTACCCAAGGTTACCAGGCCCAGGATACGCTGCCGCTCGGAGGAGTGTGCCGAGGCGGCATCCAGATGTGTAAGATGCCAAATTTACTCCCTAAACAACAAACAAATCAGCGTAGATTATGATTTGAAACAAACTTGGCAACTACCTTTATTTGTTGTTACATATTTTTGAAACATTTATCACATATATATTTCTAATTACGCTTTTCTTTCAGATAAACTACGCTAAAAGTGTCTTTGATGAACGTGAACATGCCGTTTTATAAAATGCAATATGCCGGTTCGTGATAATACAAAATAAACCCTTTCGACAGAAGTGTAACATTTGATTTTCTTTGGCAATCGAGTTAGTTTAGTTTATTTCGGATGTGTAAATATATGTAAATTTATGAACTATGAAACCCATCAACCTTTTAGTATTTTACTAGCGAATGGAATTTCAAATTTAATTGGTTCAATAAAACCGCAGATCCAAAGGCGATCCAAAATGGAAATCATCAAAATAATTTCACGGAAGAGTAGTAATTGTGTATGTTTGTCATGACGTGCATTTATAGAAAAAACAAGAATGCTAGCAGTGTAAGTAGTGTTAGTAATAATTAATAGTAACAACTGTTTTGTTTTTTTGCTCCTTTAATACTCCGCGTTTTTGTAGTGCTCCCTCCTAAACGAGGACAGTTTTTGGCGCTGCGTTTGCAGTGCTTGTTCGAGTTCGAGTACCTTAACGTGGATTTCCATTTCCATGGTCTTGATCTGCGAGGGCGTCAGCTTCGCTAGCTCAATCTCACTCTGCTGCTCCAGCTGCGAGTTGCAGTCCTTGACGGTGGCCACCAGAGTGCCCGTGGCCTGGGTGACATTGCGCGAGGCCTTGGTCAGGTCCGACAACTTTTGGCTATTCCGATCGGCCTTCACCTTGCTGGCTATAACCATCTGGGTGGTGCAGGCGGCAATCTCCTGGGCGGCCACAATCAGCTCGAAATTCTTGCCGGATTCACTCTCAATGGCCTTGTTGGCAGCCTCCACCAGGTAATTGGCCGCCTTGGCAACGCTTTTTGAGGCCGAAATCAGGCCGTCCGACCACTGGCTGTTGCGCCTGTAGAACTCATTGGCACTGGCATTTCCTGTAAGCAAAACAATGGTAATATTAGCATTTAATATTGGAAAACAGGGGTTTTTGGGGGCTCACCCTTTTGAGAGGCCACAATCTCGTGCTGCAGGTGCCGTGACTTCTGTATCAAAATCTTCACACACTCCATCAGGGCCGTGCAGGCGTCCACAATCTTTCCATTGACCTCCAAATTCGTTTGGTTATCCTTCTCGCGAGCCTTGGCCAGTAGTTCGGTGATCTTGGAGGCGGCATCGTCGATGGCAGCATCCATTTCGCGTAGCTCTATCTCCAGCAATTTATCCAAATCGATCTTCTGCTCCAGAGTTTCCTTGATCTTCTCAACCAATTTCCGTATGTCTGCCAGTTTTGTTTGAATACCGGAGACAACTTTCTGCCTTTCACTCTCCTTGGTTTCTTTGTTGATCAAATATTGGAAGAGTTGACAGACCTCCGAGCACATCAATGTAGTTTTAGAGAAAATCTCTGAAATAGTTATGAAATTATAAGTCTTTTTTGAGACAAAGATAACCCAATTGAACTCCTACCTTGGCCCGTTTCGATAGCTGTGGTTGTTTTGTACACAATGTCGCACTGATCGTAGAGCTTTATGAAAACATAGCCCAAATGCATGGCGTCCTGCATTCCCTCCGTGGAAGTAACGTGTTCGATGGCGGCGGAGTTGTTGAATTTTCCGAGTAGCGTCTCCATTTGGGCGATAATATCTGGTATAGCTTCCAATGGCTGCTGCTCGGCACCGCTTAATTTTGAGTTACAAATTTCCTTGATAGTTTTGATCACCAGTTTTCTGAGCTCGTTCAGGTCGGAGTTGCATGTTTCGTAGGAAACGGTAACCGCTTGTATTTCCCGGGTGGCTTTGGATAATTTTCCCTCAACATCGGCGAGTTTGCTTTGCAAATTTTCGTTGTTTTGAACCATGATCACATTATCCTGCTCTAGTTTCTTGATACTCTCCCTCGCTGCCAGCAAGTAGATCTCTTTTTGATTCAAATCGTTTATTGTCTGCTGCAATTTGGCTTTCAGTGATGCGGTTAGGCCTCTGTGTTCCAAATGCAGTTGTTCGATTTGGGACAGGAGCAGGGTTTTCTCCACTTTGAAGGCTTTCAAGTTGTCGTCGATTTCCTGCATTTTCTCACTGATTTCTGCCTCGGCGTTGTCCAATCTTTCCTTGGTCTCAACATGTTGCCTATTCTTTTGCTCCAAATTCATGATTGTTTCTTGTAAACGAGCACTATGGGCATCACTTTTGCATTTGTGTTCCTGATTTAAGGTCTCTATTTTCATTATAAGCAAAGCCTTTTCCTCTTCGTGGGCTTTGGACTTGTCCTCGGCCTCTGTGATTTTCTCCCTGATTTCACTCTCAGCGGCGGCTAGCTTTTCCTTCGTTTCGTTCAGAGCGGCATTGAGTTCTTCGATTTGAACCAAATTCAGCCTCAAGTTTTCGGAGCTGGAGCTTATGTGGAGTTCCTGCAGATGCTTCTCCCTAACAAGAGCATCATACTTCTCCCTAATTTCGTTTTCGAGTGCTTCCATTTGAGTTAGTTTCTCGGCTTGCTCATCGATTTGCTTTTGCAAAGAGAAGTTCGACTTCTCCTTTTCCTCGGCGCTGCCCTTTATTTTGGAAATTTCGTTGCTCAGCGCCTTGGTTTCCAGCATGAGCTGCGAGTTGACTTGCTTCTCCTTGTTCAGGGCCTTGTTCGAGTCGCTTTGCTGCAAATTACAGTGGCTTTAGGGGGTGTCATCAAAGACTCACTTTCTATGCTCACCTCCCGCAACAACTGGATGTGCTCATCCCGAATTTTCGTGTAGAGGGTCTTGAGTTTGTTGAACTTCTCCGAGGACAACTTGTGCTTCTCCTCCTCCTCCATGGCTTTCTCTGCAACGGCCAATCAATCAATTATAATGTTACAAGTTTCTATTGCAAAACCTACGCATTAAAAGCGGATTCTGGTTGATTTGAAGCTCCAGCTCATCGTTCTGCAGCCGCATATTGGCGCACATCTCCCGCGACAAGGCCAGATCGTTCGATAAAATTGTGTTGCTCTTCTGCAGGTCCTCGACGTCGATTCTGTAGCTGCGTTCCAGGTCGTCGTACTCCTTC
Organism: Drosophila ironensis; assembly: GCA_021223825.1. Classification (NCBI taxonomy): domain Eukaryota; kingdom Metazoa; phylum Arthropoda; class Insecta; order Diptera; family Drosophilidae; genus Drosophila; species Drosophila ironensis. The sequence continues at coordinate 145,392 of JAJJHQ010006038.1, forward strand.
TGCAGGGCCACCAACTTGAAGGAGAGCTGCTCAATGCCCGCCTCCTTCTCGCTGATGATGCCCTCCAGGACGCTCAACTGCTGCTGCGCCTGACTGAAGGCCTCCGCCTCGAAGTTGTTGGTATCCACGAGATCCTCCACCACGGGATCGGGTTCCTGGGGCACATGCACCACCGGGGGAACATAGCTGCTGAAATCGTTCTGGGAATTGAAGTTGGGACTCGCATCTGGCAGCTCGGGAACGGTGATCAGGTCCTTGAAATACTGAAGCGGCCGCACATTGTTGTAGAACTCTTTCAACTTCAAAAAGAGCCCGTGAAAGCGATCCCTATGGCCCGACAGAACATCGAAGGGCAGGCCATCGTGAAGCTTGAACATCAAACGAACACTCATATCGTACAGGGCATTAGAGTCCTGGATGAGGCAAACGATGGGAGCCAATCTGCATTGTCCCTGCTGGGTCATCGAGGACATGCGATAGTGATTCATCGACGAGAAGATTGTCAGCTGCAGGTTGATGATGTCCTCCAAATAGTCGAAGATCTCCACGCACAATTGAAAGCTGCAATGAGACTTGAGGTAATTTAAGGTTTTCCTTAAGGTTTTTAAGGTTTTCCTTACCAATAATTCAAGTCCCTGTCCACGGCCACAAAGAGTTCGGTGAACGAGAGGTTGAGGCTGCCCGGAAACATGCGATTCTTGTCGTGGAAGTGCAGCTTGGTGACCAACAGCTTGCTGTACGACTGTATGCAAGTACCAATGTCATCCTGCAGATGCCCCCACATCTTGCCCACCTCGAGGATCATTTTCTTGTGGCTCTGCGAGTGCCGGATGGCGCTCTCGTGCCCCTCCCGCATCACCTTGTGCAGCAAATGCGAGAACTTCCAGGCCGTGAAGCGACTCTGCATCAACGGCTGCCGGGTGATCATCATCCAGAGGCTCTTGGCCTCCTTGGTCTTGTGGATCATGATGATGATGGAGCGGGCATGTTTGGTCTTCAGCGGCGCCTCCAAGCCATTCAACGCCTTGTTCACGCTGATGCTCTGCAATTGCCAAACCATTCGAGTGCGATAAGGGTTTCATTTCAAAAGTTACATGAGAAAACCGATAAGTTTCGAGGCATTTAAGCGGAAAACGAGGGTGAATCACCAGGCAAAACTTTTGTGAATTAGGCAATTATGCATGAAAGCTCGTCCAGACTCGAGATCCAAGTTTTCTAGATTAACAGAAACTTGTGGTGGGGCAGTCTTATCGCCTGATAGCCGATACCTTTGTCTCGCAGTTTCCAGCTTACTGGGTCATTGCCTCGCGAAAGGAGAAACCTCTCCACTGGCAATGCAGTTTCGCGTTGCAAAAATTCACACGAATTCGGATTTCTAATCCAGTTCAAGGCCGTCTCGAAAGCTTTGCGGTGAAATGTTTATGTTAATTCAAAGGCCCGCCCATTTGTGCAGCTCCCATTCATCACACTCGCCTGTGTTTACGGGGCAAAACATTTGCTTTACAAACAGAACTCTACACCCCAGTATGGCAAATGACTCAAAGTGTAAACACTGGGAGTTTTAATAGAATTTAAGCGGTTTTTTGGGGAGAGGTTCACCTACCAGTTGGTACAATTCCTTTTCGGCGTGAGTTGCCATTGTTTACCGAACAGTGTGGGGCGTACTCCTTGGACAAACTGGACGCATTCGCGCTGCGAAGTGTGTGTTTGGATGGCAAGAGTATCTTATCTTATCTTATCAACAATGTTGCCCATTGTTTGTGCGGGTGTGAATCATATAAACAAAAATTTGTTTTCATTTGTTACTTTACGAGGGTTGCATTTTCGGCACCCAATGCGTTTCGATAGCCCTGGAACAGTGGAACTAGAGCGGGCCATATATCGATAAGTGCTGTACGACTGGTTATCGAAATTATTTTCAAAAAACGTTTTTTAAATTTGAAAGTTTTGTCGAGAGACAACATTTCCGCTTCATTTGAAAAAGCCCCAAAATGTTGAGACATATTTCCAAATGACTATATCTAAATGAACAAATTTAGGGCTATATATCCACTCAGAGAATCCTCCTAGTGGCATTCAATACAGCGAACTTAAAACCCATAAAATACTATAAGTTTTAAAAAATGTTATTTTTATTTTTGAGATTCAAATGTTAAACTCCGATTGATCGTAACCATCCAATTGAATGCCGCGTGGCGGAAAACCCATGGAACGCGGTGACGGTGGGCTGAGCGGTCCCGGAAATTGTGCTTGCGGCGGCATAAAATTAGAACCGGGATTCCCCGAATGTCGATATTGGTTGGGAAACGGGCAGTCCGGGGCACCACAATACTGCGGCTGTTGTTGGTATTGCCTTGACATCATTTCCGGAGGAAAACCCTGCACGGAGTCCATTCTTGGAATGTTATACTTCTGCAGTGTATGATCGTAGAATCCCTCGGGCATCCTATTAACGCGGTATTTCAATATTTCAGGACAGGATTCGGGATTACAGTATGGTGCCGGGCGTATGTTACGTTGGCCATACGGGGGACTTGGTGGCATCGGTGGAGAGTAGTTCATTATTGGCGAATAGGGATGCTGCGGGAATGCAGGAGGCATCATGGGAGCCGCAGGTGGAGAGAATAATTGATCCCTAGGATCAATTAGGTAATTATTATTGAATGGATTTGCGACCGGGGGTGGAGGTACTGGGCGCATGTTAGCCTGATTCATAGGCGGAGGAGCGCCCGTGTAATTCTGACAGATGTTGCAGGGCGGCCTCCCACAGGTTTGGATCAAGTTATTACGGTCACACTCGGTTATGGTGTCCAAGAGCACGGTTCTCTCTATGGGCATCGCACTCCTCTCGTTCTGAGTGCTCTCCGTGCTCCGGAGCCTTCGTGGTTGCATTAGGGTTACAGTTTCTACAGGATCAAAATTTGCCTGATTCGCATTCGCACGGTGCCATTGAGGATTCGATCTGCCACAAATATCGCCGCAATTGGGTGGACGACGTGCACAAATATCCACGCAATTGGGTGGACGACGTGCACAAATTTGCGGGCAATTGGGTGGACGACGTGCACAAATTTGCGGGCAATTGGGTAGACACGGTGCACAAATATCCGCGCAATTGGGTAGACGTGGTGCTACATTCCGCGAATATGGTTGCATGCCAAATTTGCCTTGAGGGAATTTACATAACGGACAACTCTCTCTACAGTCTGCATTGTTAACAGCTCTATTTTTATCGATTTCACTCGGGGATTCAATGTTTTGATCGAAATCGCTTTCAGGACTTTCACGGAGTGGTTGCTCCCTTGCCATGGGTTGTGCTCTGCTGGCTACAAGGGTGTAAGAAGCGCACTCCTTAGGGCAAGCATTCGATTTCGTTTCAGCGTCAATGACCCGTGTGTAGGAAGGACATTCCTCAATACACCTTTTATCGGGAATTGCATCTGTTTTCGATTGATTTTCCGGGGTAGGGCATGGACACGTTGGATACGATCTATGATAGCTACCCTTACTTTCTGATGAAGTACTTGAAGAACAATAACAAACCCACTTAGCAGGTCTTTTCTCTTCATTGCTTATCAGAGATACGTCATCGTCACTGTACCGCTGCCTGATCGGAGGAGGTTTTAATTTATGTCCAGAGCTGGTACCTTTGGAGCCTACAGAACTCTTGGATCCTCTAGAAGCTTTGGAGCTACGTGATATACCAGCATTATCATCTTCAAGCGAAGTACGCCTTGATGCGGATTCCTCCTCCGTTTCGGCTTCCCTACTGCCTCGTTTTTTCTTTCCGGAGGATTTTTTGGAATCCTTCGATTGGCGTGAGATATCTGAAGTCGCAGATGCCCTTTGGGATCTCTTCGAGTCGGTTGTACCAATAGATGCTTTAGAACCAGTTTTTTGGTTATTACTGAACGACACACCCGAAGACCCAGATAATCTTCCGGATTTCCTGTCGGATCCAGTAGCAGCTGATCCTCTAGAATTGCCTTTTGCTGATCCCAAAGATGCATTTGATTTTTGAGATGATCTAGAATTCCTTTTTGGCGACAAATCTTCTGGTTCAGTTTTTGATTTAGACTCTTGTGAAGGAGAATCACTAATATCACTCGCTTGACTAATCGAATCCTTTGACTGGACATTGTCGGATGTTTCATCATTCTTGCTCCGATTCCTCCGCTTGCTTTGATTGCAGTTCTCAGGGCATGTTTTCGCCTTTCGCTCCATAGGCTTGTTGGTACAATACATCTGACACTCAGCTTTATTCTTTCTCTCACTTGAATTTCTTTCTTCTTCATCATTTGATCTGCGATTCCTTCGTTTGCAATTCCCAGGACATGTTTTCGTCCTTCTATCCAGAGGTTTGTTGGAACAGCATATCTCACAGTTATCTTTAATCTCCCTAGAACTTGGATTTTCTTCCCTTTCGGTAGACTTCGAAAGATCTTCCCCAGATGGAACCCGATATGTTTCTAATCTTTGGGCAGGATCTGTTGCATTTTTTGGATGAGCTATCAAAGCGAAATGCAGGCGAACATCGTTCCTGAATTATGGTGTTATTTAACATAGCTGATAGGACATATTTATATTTTAATACTTACCATTGATTGGAGTCAGCTAGGTTAAGCATATCTCGGGTGTCCAAGCGAATGGGAACCAACACCATCTGTGGGTTTTCTTTTCCTTCACTTGTACCCGACCTTTCCTCCAATTTATTTTGGGGAACAATCTTGCACTCCCGAAGTCCAAACTCACTGGGATCCCTTAAATAGGGATCGGATTTTATATTGGATTTCCCGTCACACTTTTCATATTTAATGGAAACGTGTTTGGATGCTTTTCTGTGACGTTTTCTTAGATTAAATGGATTAAATGAAAGTTTTACCGGATTAAGCAATGAATTTTCTAATATAAGCTTGCAGGCAGCCGGTGCTGATAGAGAACGCTTCTTATGTTTCTTTAATTTTTTAGGTTTTTCACATGTTTTCATTGTATCAACGCAATTAAGATATCTATTTCCCAACTCATTGTCCTTCTTTTCCATGCCACTGGAAGATCTTTTTGGATATGTGTCACAATCCGGTAATAGTTCTCCTTTATTGCGGAAATTTTGTGAATGCTGGGAATCGGAATCAGAATGTATATTATCCTCAGGTAGTCGATTGCTACGTCTTCGATTATGATCCGAACCGGAAGTACTTGTACAAAAAATGGAGCTTATGCTTGTATTGCTTTGGATAGCATCTAAGTTGTCCTGAAAAGAACCTGACCGTTTCCGACTCCTTGCATAGTCCCTGTCCATTCCTTCCTTCTCCAATTTGTAGTCAGACGTATCTTTTTCATTAGATCTTTCAGAATCTTCAGAGATTTCAAAATGTGCATGCTTTGAGTTGCCTGTTCTTCGATCACCTCTTGATTTCTCAGGAGAATAATTACTATTTCTCCGGTTGGTTATTTCTTTAGCCTCATCAGCATTGTAGGATCCACTCGAAGAGTCTGAACTTTGGCGATGGTCGTACGACTCGTTTTTATAGACGGATCTTGTTAATTTTGTATCATCGCTTAATCTACTCTGTATCTTTGAGCGATTTTCATTGCTAAGAAAATATATTTTTTGAGTAGAAATGTGTTCACCAGAATTCTTGCGATTAATTTTGGAATCGCTGTCAGACCGTCTGCAAGATGTTTTTATAAACGATTCATCGGAATATGGACTCTCGGATAAAGAAGATGAATGCTCATTGGGCGGTGGAGTTTGTTTCTTGTATTCACGTGACCCAATTTCATCCTCATTAGACCGTTTTGGAAACGAATCTTCTTTTTCATTTTGATGTGCACGATCACTGGAATTCCGATTAGACATTTTCTTATCAAGCAAAACGTTGTCTCTATGAGTTTCTTTAGATTTCTTGCTTTTACATTTTAGGTTTTCATAAGAATCACTTACGGCAATATCTTCCTTAAAGGTTATGCATTTATTTGACAATTTCTTAGTCATGGGATTTTTGCTAGGGACTTTCATAATAGAACACAGAACTTTCGGTTCGGGTTTTTCGAGTTCTAGTATTGGTTCTACCTTTTTTTCTGGAATAATTAATGTTTCAGTTTGATGTGGATCTTTGGGAGGTTCCAAAGGAACTGCGTGAGTTATTGTAGATTTCAGGTTTTCTTCAAGTTCTTCTTGAGCGAAAGTCTTGTATTCAGGCCAACTATCTATGGACTGACCACTCGTTCTTCGTCCAAGGCTGGAAGGCTCATTGGACATTACCGGCGAGACTTTGGGAAATGACATTTGGTTTATGCGTTCTGCACGGGCTTGTTCTATTGAAACTTCTGGGTTCAAAACGTAGGAATAAGGTGGAGAACTTGCGTAATGATGGCTCTGCCCGCTATGTTGATAGGGCCACATTGTGGCATTGTAATGTGGCGGAGAGAAACTCGGGTATTGAGGCTTTTGATACATTTGATTAGGCCACATTGGCATTGGCCTGTGCTGCATAAACGTATGGGTTGGAAAGCCTTGGCACATCATCTGCGTTTGACCCGGAGGATTGCTCCATTGACTTGGGCCACAATCGCAATTATTATTGGTTTCGGTTCTTATATGTTTTGGATTTTCAATGCTCATTTTAAAAATCGTAGACTCTCCACCTTTGGGTGAAGTCGATGACCTCATTCCCGGCCTTAAACTCGACCTGGGACTCGACCTTGCACTATACCTTGCACCCGACTTGGTGCTCGACCTAGCAGTCGACCTTCCAACCGCCTTTACATCCGCATAATAGTCTTGTTCGTCTCCAGGCAATTCGGGAATTACGTCATCATCATCTACGTATTCAACTTTGCTGTTCCGTAGTTGCGGCATCTCAATGCTTTCCACTCGCAAACTCCTCACATTTGTGGACTTTTCCGACATGCAAGGACAGCAACTTTTCTGCTGCTTCTCTTCTGTGGATTTGTCCTTCAGTTGGTCCCTGATCTGCTCGAGGCAGGCCAGCAAGGGATCACAAACATCACCGCCGCCGGGTGAACCCGAACAGCAACTGCTGTCACGTCTGGCACTACTATTGTACGGGCAAGAGGCTTTGTTGCAGGAATTAAACTCGCTTCCAGGAGCCGGAAGAGCAGGCCTAGAGTATCTTAAGGAACAGGGGCAGGCACTGTTAAGCTCATTGCCATTTGGTCCCGGGTTTCCCGCCGGAGCAATAGCCTTTTGTTTGTTGCCACCGAATTTACTTGCCAGGTTGGTAAATGCGGGTAAGCCCAAAAAGTTTTGCATGCAAGTGGGAATGGGAATGTTTACCCGAAAGGGTAAATTGCACTCAAACCTGTGGGGATATAGAATTATTTTCCAGATGCCTGAGTTTTATTTGTTGAAACCTACCAAATACCATCCTCATCGGTGCTTATATTCGGAGAACAACAGATTTTGGCTTCTTCTTTTTGAGACTTTGAAGGCGGGCATTTGGGTGAAACAGCTTTCTTTACTCTGTTATTCTTTGGTTTCACCAGAGCCTTTTGGCTTTTCGCGGCTTTTACTTCTTTTTTAGGCTTTCCTTCCAAAATTTTCTTACCTGCTTGCTGCTTGCCTTTGTTATTATTTTTACACCTGCAACTGATATGGGTTTCCGAAACAAGAATTTCCTCGTCCCTTCCACGACAAATACAACTGCGGAAGCCTCCCTAAATGATCAAATTAAATAAATGTGCAAATGTCTATAAACATGATAAAAACGGACCTGGCCTGCAGTGCTTTTTTGACTATAAGACGATTCCACGGATTTCCTGGAAGGAACAGCGCTTTTTTGACTATAAGACGATTCCACGGATTTCCTGGTAGGTCCCTATACATTTTTATAGGAAATATTTCAATAGGAAATATTAAATATAACCTTTTAAATACAAACCGTGCTGTAAGCAGAATTGACTGATTTCCTGATTGACTCCTAAATATTTTCATGGAAAATCTTTAGAATTCTTAACAATTTTCTAAATACAAACCGTGTGGCTTTTTTGGCTATTCAAATCGGCAGAATATCTGGGATAGCTTCTTAGCGAAGAGGTTTGTACAGGAATAGCTTTGTGAGATATTCCCGATATACTGAATTTTGATTGACCTGATTTAGTGGAAAATATTATTTATGGATACATAATATTGGATATATAATAGTACCATCATCTTCATTGCTCTTTTTGCTCAATCTTGCTTGACCTGTTTTAGAAATAAAAGATATTTAAAGATATAATTGGTAATGTAAATAGTACCATCATCTTCAATGCTTTTTTTGCTTAATCTTGATTGACCTGTTATGGAAATAAAAGATATTTAAAGATATATAAAAATTGTTTATATAAATAGTACCATCATCTTCAATGCTTTTTTTGCTCAATCTTGATTGACCTGTTGTGGAATAGAAGATATTTAAAGATATATAAAAATTGGTAATATAAATAGTACCATCATCTTCAATGCTTTTTTTGCTCAATCTTGATTGACCTGTTTTGAAATAAAATATATTTAAAGATATACAAAAATTTGTAATATAAATAGTACCATCATCTTCAATGCTTTTTTTGCTTGTTTGACCTGGTTTGGAAATAAGTTATATTTAAGGATACATAAATATTGGATATATAAATAGTACCATCATCGCCATTGCTGTTTCTGCTTGCAGGACTAGCCGATAGAACTTCGATGCTTGGAACTGAGGTTCTGGCGGGTGTCGCTGGTTTTGAAGTGGCATTTGAGGCATTATTGGAGGGCAGTGCCTCTCTCTGTTCCTTGGATAACACTTCATTTAACATTTTCCCAGTCGGTTTACTTATAAGCGTACTGGGAGTCACAGCGTTCCTCACAATTGAAGATGCGCCAGAGAGTGTGGGACTGGGTTGTTTTGGGACCTCCAAAGCAACATCTGTCGGAACCGCCTCGGCTGCTGGCTCCTCGATTGGAACGGTTTCTTCAATAACTTCAGACTTCAGAGTTTCTCTAGTGTCCTCGATTTCAATCAAATCGCGGTCGCGATCCGAGGAAATTAGCCTCTGATCGGGAATCTCTTCGATTATCGGCACACTATTTTTTTTGGCGTTAAACATCCCTTTCGGACTTGGCCTCCGGGTTGGCTTCTTTTGTACCCTTATAACTCTCCTATCCACGCACGTCAACATTCTTTTGGGCTTGCACCTGTTGTCCGTATGACAGGTGCAGTTGCAGGGAGCATTTCGAATATCCTGGATTTTCGGGCGACAGTACGTAATTTGGATTTTATTTGCACAGCCATTCATTTTATCTAAATTACACATTTTTGTGGTTAAAAATAAATAATCTAGATCGGCTTTGATTAGTTCCTTTTAAACAAAAATCTGTAATTTCAAACAAAATGGGGGCGTGTGCAGCTTATGTTTGCAGCTTCTCGCTTCAACCGCCTGAAAATTGGATAAATTTTGAATTTACAATCTATAATTCCGAAACCAAATGATTTTGACAAGAAGTTCAAATTTCTAAACAAGCTTTTCTTTATTAAATCTTCAATTGGCTGCAATTTTAAACGGAAGAATTGCACAATTTAGTGCTTTTTCTTCTTCGCTTAATTTGGAACTCCTGTTGTACTGTCTCTAACCTGTCACAGGACCAGGAGGTCCATCTGTGTTAGCAAAGAGACAGTGCAACAGGGTTCTCTACGTTTTAACGTGGCCAACACCGCGGCATCATGAACCGCATTTGGGCATAACGCTGGCAACAGCAACTCGGGCAGAAGTGACACATAGTCTGCTGCGATGGCTGGCCGGGATTCGTCTGCCTTTGCTGTGGGTTTCCTTGCTGTTGTCCAGGACATTGCTGTTGCTCTTGCAGTTGCTGTTGCTGCTGCTGCTGCTGGCAAGGGGGCATTTGCTGCTGTTGCTGGAAACATGGCATCATCTGTTGGCTCTGCTGGCTCTGCTGCTGAGGAAAAGGCATCTGCTGTTGCTGTTGCTGATAAGGTCCTTGCTGCTGCTGCTGTTGTGGACACATCGAAAGTGGACACACCCTAAACTGCATGGGCTGTTGGTTCTGTTGATAGGGATCACCCATTCCATTTTGCATTTGCTGCTGCTGCGGCAACTGTTGCTGCATCGTCTGCATTGGCTGGCATTGACAGCAAGTCTCCATGTTTGCAAGCTCTCCGGTGTCCACGTCCAGATCCTCGGGAGGCGCATCCTGGCCAGCGGCAACGGATTGCCCCAGCTGCGTAGATGGTGCCCAGACGGGCTCATCCATGACGTTCTGCGTGAGGACGTGCATCTTGCGAACGCGCGTAGTGCCACAGGCACTATTCAGTTGCAGTTGCACTTGAGCAATCTGCGCCTGGGCATCCTGCATTTGTTGCTTCAGCTCCTGGGCCAGCATCTCGGTCAAACAGGTATTCTGTTCCTGCAGCACATGGTCCGGCGACTGAAATTGCATTGCCTGGTATGCCATCTGTTGTTGCACCTGTGGCTGCATTTGTTGCTGCATTTGAGGCTGCATTTGAGACTGCATTTGAGGCTGCATTTGTTGCTGCATTGGCATTTGTTGATTGTAGCCAAATTGATTGCCCTGCTGATCCGAACTGATGTTGCAACTATAGGAGGATTGCATGTTCGCTTGCGGATGCATGCACCCATTTTGCTGTCGCCGGTGCATGCAAGGACTCCGTGGCATGCAAGAACCATGCTTCGTGAAAGAGCTCTGTTGCTGTATACTGGACGACTGCTGTTGTGGCAAATATTGTGCCGTTTGCTGCTGCATGGGCTGCTGTTGCGGCATATACGGCATCTGTTGCTGCTGCATGGGCTGCTGTTGCATGGGCTGCTGTTGCATGGGCTGCTGCTGCATGGGCTGCTGCTGCATGGACTGCTGCTGCATGGGCTGCTGCTGCATGGGCTGCTGTTGCATACCGGGATTCGAGGCCTGATTGTTGCAGCCAAACCAACTGATATCTGGCTGTTGCTGCTGTTGCTGCTGCTGCTGATATGCAAACATCATTGGACACTGGGACCACATGCCCATGTTATCCTTGCCTCTGCAATTTTGCCGCCCCGGCTGATTGTCAGTGTCCTCGTCACAGTCGATGCTCAGGAAGTGGGCCTCCGTCACCTCGCAGGCCGTCACGATCTCCGCCTCACCCATCACCTGCTGCTCATTGTCGCAAATGGTGACGATGTTGGTCCCACTCGGACCAGCTGTGCTCTGGAACCATTGAAAAGTATCCGGCCTGTGTCGCGTTGGGTAATCGCCGCGAAAGCAGGGATAGATCTTGCTATTAACATTGCTATTGCAATTGGCATTAGCATTGGTATTGACATTGGCGTTGGCATTAGCATTGGTATTGACATTGGCGTTGCCATTGCAGGGTGTGCACAGACGTAAAGGGCCTTCTGTGGCGGGGGCTTTACTGATATCCTGCGTAACCGGCAGCGTCATCCCCGCCGCTTTGGCCATCTCACAAAAGTCGGGTCCCTCCTCTTTGGGCTGATCCGTGCTGGCTCGCCGGCTGGCGGACTTGGAGGCCACCCGGCTAATGTTTCTGGAGTTCGTCGTTGTGGTGGGAACCGAATTCTTCGCACTCGCCAGCCCCGAACCAGCGTTACTGTTTGCCTTGGACTCTATCGCGCTGGAGGGCGCGCTACCCAATTCCAGAGTTGGAGCCGTCTCCTTTTCGCTCGCGTCAGCCGTGGGCGTGCCAGATTTGGATGCTATCTTCACGCCCTTGGGAATTTTTTCGTACTCTTCCTCGCGGGCCTTAGCCTTGCTTTCGGGGCTTTCCAGGCGCCGCTTTAGCGTCGCGTTGACTGCCGGCGGGGGTATCGCTCCGGCCGTTCTCCTCATTGATGTCGCACGATCCCGGACACCATTCCCACCATTCGCACCATTCGCACCATTCGCAGTGGGGGTAACAGGACGGACGGGCATTCCGGTCTGCAGCCTAACCGGAGCCGGTGCCGTTGGGGCGGTATGAAGGCACGGAGTACGCAGGGACCTGCAGCTGGGGGCACGACACCGGCGACGAATGTTGGTCTGGCAGGAGGACTTTGAACGCAGGTTCTCCGAGACCGAGGGCAGGCTCTGGACCAGGGAGCGCAGCAGTTGCTGGCCCACGCGATTGTTGAGCGCTGCCTGCGAGAAACCCACGCGGGGGGCCACCGATGGAGTGTTCTGCAGGGATGGCATCGATTTGCGGAGGTTGGGTCCGTTTCGGATCACTCGGGTAACGGTGGTGGGCATTTTTCAAGCTTTTTTCGCACGGGAGCTCTTCCAGGTGTCAACCAATTATACAATGCTTCCGTTTAAACTTGTTTTCCGTAATGACATGAAATTTTGAATAGATCACATTTTGAAGGCTTTAAAAAAGGCAGGATAGTGGGTCTTCAGCGGGGCTGGAAATTCAAGATCGGGAGTTACAATACAATGGACAAATGTGACTTTAAAGGTTAATTTAAGCCTATTACCTTGGGATTGTGAAGCTTTACTTGTAAGCTTTACTTTGATGCATCAATGAACTGGGTTCTGCGAAACCCTGTTTCTCTATAGTACTCTTTTGTATTGTTATGGAAATGAATGGTATATGAATTCAGTTCTAAGAACTGATTCAATTTTATAAATAGTAAAATCACTGCAAATTACTTATAAAATATTAATTCTGCAAAATCAAATGGTGTTCTACATCAATCTTTATTTTATGTCAAAGATCTCAAGACTTTGAAAGCCAGCCCGTTTTTGGGGCACATATTTGGCTTATTAATCTTTTCCCAAAACATCAAAAATTCTCTGTACTCAGATTCACATTTTTCTATAGATGCTATGTTTGTAAATTTCTATTTTTTTTACCATTGGGTATGATCTTAAGTCGTTAGAGGGTGAGCGAGCAATTCAAGATGTCCACTCCGTGTTGTCGCTCTGCAAGAAGCTGCTGCTTCTGCCCGCGAAGGTATGTAAATGCACTTGTACTCGAGTAAGGGAACATTTAAAGCCAAGACATGTATATGTAGCTCTTGCAAATGGTCCCGCTGCCGTGATCCGTGTTGTGACCCCTGCTGTTACTCCTGCAGTGACCCCTGCTGTGGTCTTTCGCGATCCCGTTCCATGGATTGTAGCCAAAATCGCGTTATATTCCCCGGAGAGTATCAGAAGTTCTCGGACATGGTTACTCCCAGTTTTCTCACTAAGACGCGCACTAGCCGATCCCAGAGTTGTCCCTGCAAGAAACCATGTAAACATCCATGTGTCGATAAATGTACGGAAACGTGTAATAAGGACAAAGACCGAGATGGAAAAGTCGGCGATTCTGGTACAAATAATGGAATGGGGAATGGTCAAGAAGGAAATAATAGTGATAATCAAAATGGAATGGAGAACGGTCAGGGGAACCCCAATAATTACAACTATCAAAATGGCCAGCAATATGGCGGCGAATTCCAGGGAAATGGCCAAGGATATGGCAATCCATCGGCATTTCCCGGTGCCAATGGTGCTGGTTTTAACAATCAATTTATGCAACAGGCCGGAATGATTCCCTGTGTGCCCATATTTGCGGTGCCACCGTGCGTAGTACTACCAACATGTCCACCTCCTTCGCCGGTTGTAAAACCCACTTCTCCGGCGGGCCTACCTACCAAACAGATGGCTCCATTTAATCCTTATACGGGAGAGATCACGCCTATAAGCCCTCCCAATTCCGTTACACCGTATCAAGGTTCCTCCAATGGCAACAGTCAATATAATATGTCGGCGATTTCGCCTCAAAGCTCACCAAGGTCACAAGGCCCGCAAGTTGGAGTGTTCAGGGATGATCAATTGTGGTCGGGAAACAATTCTGTTGCTGGGTGTTACGATTCACAAAATAAAGGAGGCATACCTTGGAATCAGACGCTTGCAGGTCAACAAGAACAATCATCAAATGGAAATGGCGGGGGACAATCTATGACTCCGGAGGAAGCCCAGAGAAACTGCTGTGAAATACTCGAGCGGTGGGTTTTGTGTCATTTGCCAGTTAAAATCACATCTACTCCATTGAACATTAATCAGGCATAGACGCAACATCCCAACGTCATACACACACACTGAACACCTCTTCAGACACACCGTTTGTAATGTTGTCCTCATCCAATGCAGCATCTGCGGCTCGGCGTCCCAACTACAGCGGCTGCTGATGTCCAAGAACATGCCTAAGAAGCCCACGGGCGCAGGTGCCAAGAAGAAGGGGACCGCTGTAGGTGCATCCAAAAGCAAAAAAGGCAACCAAGACCCTAGCAGCATGGCCGAAAGGGCGGATTCGCCTGTCGGTTCCGCGAAAGTGAAACTGGATGGCGAGTCAAAGACTGGTCCTGATTGCAAGTGCGGATGTGATGGGTATTGTATTGGTGAGAAAAAGAAACCGGAAATGGTCAGCTGCAGTTGCTATGCCAATTTAGGACCTCCGTAAGATCGAAAAAAAAAATAATTCAGACATTTAGTAATCCACACATTGAACAGGAACGAGAATGGGGAGGGAAATGGAAAAGGCTCCAAGGATAGCGACGAAGCCTGTGGTTCCAAATGCGGTGGTTGTTCCAATTGCAATGCTTGTGCCAATTGCGGTGGTTGCCCCCCTGGCGGTGGCTGCCCCCCCTGCGGTGGTTGCCCCTCCTGCGGTGGTTGCCCCTCCTGCAGTTGCGGCGGTTTCGGAAGCTGCTGCTATAATTCATGCTCCTGGACCTGGTGCTACAATCCCTACACTGGATGCTACTACTGCTATCCCGCAAACTGCAATGGTTGCTGCCCCATCTGCGGTGTTCCCAAGCTCCCACCTCCCTACTCCGATTTGAACAAGACGCCCAAGAAGCCAAAGGACAAAAACGGTGACAAGAGCCCCGGTGACAAAAGCCCCGGTGACAAGAGCCCCGACAAGAGTACCGACAAGAGCCCCACCAGGGGCATCAGACGAAATCCGGGCGGAGCCTCCCCTGCGGAGCCTCCCCAAATGCCCTTCGGGTTTCCGCCGCTTCCCAGGCTCTTCACATATCCCTCCAACTCAATGGTGTCCCTTTCCGGCTACTCGCCCACCACACCTCCGCAGTACAGCTCGGTGTACGGCGGGAGCTGGATGTCGAACCAACAGCAAGGGAACAACCGGCCGTGCTTCTGATCGACTTGAGGATCACACTAAATGTTCGAAATCCAACGTTGAAATTTCGATATAATTGCTTTCCATTTTTACACACACCAGTCTATGCCTGATTGCAGTAAATGGTTTGATAACTAAAACAACGTCTCTCATTTACGATTTTCCTTAGTATTTTCATTTTATTAGTTCAAATCTGTAATTTGTTTTTCCATTTATACACTCTTGTATGTGTTTCTCTTTTCTTTTTTTGTATACCATATACATCCATCATATAATATATATAGATTTTGTCGAAAGTTCTTTGTGGGCTCTTGGTTTGTAGAAAAACTCAAAAAGTTCTCGTTCAAAATATATAGAAACTTTCTTGTCATTTTAAATTAAATACCTTTGTTTCAAGATTTGTTTGTTTTAGANCCTCCAACTCAATGGTGTCCCTTTCCGGCTACTCGCCCACCACTCCTCCGCAGTACAGCTCGGTGTACGGCGGGAGCCGGATGTCGAACCAACAGCAAGGGAACAACCGGCCGTGCTTCTGATCGACTTGAGGATCACACTAAATGTTCGAAATCCAACGTTGAAATTTCGATATAATTGCTTTCCATTTTTACACACACCAGTCTATGCCTGATTGCAGTAAATGGTTTGATAACTAAAACAACGTCTCTCATTTACGATTTTCCTTAGTATTTTCATTTTATTAGTTCAAATCTGTAATTTGTTTTTCCATTTATACACTCTTGTATGTGTTTCTCTTTCCTTTTTTTGTATACCATATACATCCATCATATAATATATATAGATTTTGTCGAAAGTTCTTTGTGGGCTCTTGGTTTGTAGAAAAACTCAAAAAGTTCTCGTTCAAAATATATAGAAACTTTCTTGTCATTTTAAATTAAATACCTTTGTTTCAAGATTTGTTTGTTTTAGAAAAAGACCTAACTAAAACTATGAACATAGCACATTGTAAATATGTTTGTGTAGTGCAGCCATAAATATTGTATGCATAATAATTAGCGGGGGAATATAAGATTTTAAATAAGAAATTATGGACAATAAAGCTTAAAGCTAAGGGGGGGAAATCTAGCACATGATATATGGGGGGGGGAGGAGCGTTGCGGATTCGGTTTCGGTTTCGGTTTCGGTTTCCACTAAACATAGCTTTAAACTGAGTTTGGCTTGCGTATTGCCCATTTTACGTTATGTTATTTGCTTGGTTAGCATTCGTGTTGCAAATATATGCATATTTATATGTAAACATATATTTATTTTATGGTTATCTTACAACTACATGGACTCCCTCCTTCCTTCATCTGCCGCCTGCCCTTCCTCATTCCTCATTCATCTTGCATCCGCACTCAATCGATATATAAGCTTTAACAATTATGGTTGAAAAATCATATAGAATAAAAACAAAACCTACGCACAACTGTTGTGTAGCTCAAACTATTTACATTGGACAGTGTTACCTTTTGAAATGAATGTGGAGAGTTGGTTTCTTGTTTAAATTATTTTTATGGATAGTGTGGTATTTGTTGTCTCAATCACATATTTGCACTCCCAACCAAAAAAAAACGGGTGAATAACTTAAGGAAATGTTGTTTTGTTTGTTGCTGTTGCCGTGTTGCTGTGAAGATTGCCGCCTGGAATAAAGCTCGTCCCGTAGCCTGAATACTTTAGGCATTCTCGTCGGTCACATAGATGTAGCCGTGCTGCTGCAATATGCTCAAGCGCTTCTCAACGGCATCGCGATCTGTAAAGAGATTTGGGTTGATTAGTCTCAATAGGCAGAGCATTTGACTCTGAGTTTTAGAGTTTTTGTAGTGTCTTATGGACAAAAGGACCAAACGGACAAAGGGAAGAACCCGGTACCCAGTGCTACTTACATTTGTTCAGCAGCATTTTGTCCTGGGGATGATTGCACTTTTGCACCAACGAATGCAGCAGAATGTGGGCCGTGTTGTACCGCTCAAAGCAGTTCTTGGTGTTCTTCAAAAGCTCATCCAAAGCAGCCGCCTGGCACTGTAATTGCAATCAAAATTCAAAACAACATCCAACACATGATATTAGGATTTCCTTACCATATCCAAAGCATAATCGTAGAGAATCTTGTCCGCCGTTATGTTAAATGCATTCGCCTTCTGCAACAAACCGCTGCCATTCAAGCGTTTCGACTCGAACAGCATGCTCCGGTATTTGGTGTTCATGGTCAGCAGAGCTACAGGAAATCAGTAAGCCAATTAGAAAAGTTTTCCGGGAGTATATCCAGGTTTTCCTCTTACCATTCTTCACATTGGACGAGGGCTTCAGCTGGCCATTGCGCAACTGCTGGGAGGCCAGATTCATGCCGGAAGACAGAAGCTGCAGTCCCCGGACAAGCAGCACCAGGCGCTCCGCCCGCTTGCAATGCTCCGGCGCATGCGGCGGTATCTGATGGGCATCCGCAGAGCCCGCTCCCGCCGCCGACTGACTGCCGGCCACCATGAGCGTGGAGAGCGGTGCGCACCGCGAGTCCGCAACCTCCTGGATGCAATCGGTCAGGGCCAGCACAAAGTTCAGCTTGGACAGCGTCTCGTTGTGCTCGCGATCCATCAGCGTCTCCTCGGAGAGCTCCGGGGCCTGGAATGCATGTGGCTCGCCGCCACTGCCGCTACAGCCGCCGACTCCCGTGTCCAGCAAACTGTGCAGGCCCCCGGTGGCCCCCAGTTCGGGCAGCGTGATGGCCCGCGGCCCCAGCATATGGTGCTGATTGTTGTTCTCCGAACCGCTGCCGGCGGAACCAATCGAACCCAGCGATCCCGGTGCCATCAGCATCGTGGGACTGCCCAAGGTGGGCAGTTTGGTGAGCGCAGCGGACGGCAGAATCGGCGAACTGTTGCCGCTGCGTCGCAGTGGCGATTGCGAGTGCCCCGGCGACACTTGCCAGGTGCTCGGCGCATGCGGCGGCGGTGTCTCCGACAACGATCCGCCCGAGGCACTGCGCATCCTGGTCGGTGGCGTGCCGATGGCAAATTGCACCGCCGGCGGTGAGATCGAATTAATGTCACTGCTCACACTGCTCTTGCGCTGATCCGGTCGCGGCTGCTTCACGCTAATCGGCTGCGAACGCGGCAACTGCTGGCCGGCAGCCGCCAAGGTGGCCACGGTCAGTGGACCCGACCGGGCCGGGGAAGCGGAAGCCGCTTGGTTGCCCAACTGACGGCGAGCCGGGGCCGGCACTGGTTTGGGCTCCGAGATGGGCAGACTGCTGGGACGTGGCGGACTGGATTGATTCTGTTGCTGCCCTCGCTGACCAGCGGAAGAGTGCGGAGCTTGATTGGGAATCTGGAGCTGGGGGCGCTGGTCCTCGGGCAGGTTTTTGGGGACCAAGACAAAGTCATCGGAGTCCTCGTGGGAGCTGCAAGAGCCGCTGTTGTTCTCGCTGTCGCACAGCACGCCCACATTGGTGATGGTGGCACATATAGCCGGATTTGCCACCACAGAGACTGCAATCAGTGATTTCGATTAAAAGCTGAAGCAATAACTAGGAGTTTGCTGAGCCCACCTGTGTTCTCCTCCTCCTGGGCGGCCTCCTGCTCCTCGCGCTCCCTCTGCTGCTGCTCTGCGAGCTTGACCAGCTGCAGTTCCTGCTCCAGCTGCTGTTGCAGCGGGCTCTTGCCCTTGGCGGGCGGTGTGCCGCCCAGCGGTGGCATGTCAACTGCAAGAACAGCATTCTTAGAGACGCGCCGACGCAAATGGCTAGGACTGGGGCTGGGCTCACCTGGTGAAGCGGCCGCCTTTCTGCCCTGAAGGAAGCGATGCACAAAGAAGGCCTCGTACGATATACGATCCTTGGCATTGCGCCGCAACAAGCAGAGCAGCAGATCCTTCAAATCCGGGGACACCCCCTGGGGGATCCTTCAATTAAATAAAAGTTAATTACCTCCTAAATGTTGGGAATTGTTTTTCGTCTTACTTGGGCGCCAGGTTGGAGTTTTGTTCGTAGTAGAACTTCAGCTCGTTGGGCGTTTGTGCATAGAAGGGCGCCTTGCCGGTCAAACATTGATAGACAATCGTCCCCAAAGACCAGAGATCCGCCTTGGAATCGTACTGCAGCGACATAATGACTTCCGGTGCCTACAAAATATCATTTTAGCTATATATTTGTATAGGGTTATCCATAAACCTCACCATATACATCGGAGAGCCGCAAAGAGTGGCTGCCATGGCACCTTCGTTCAGAAAACGCGCAAACCCGAAATCGGCTACAAATAAGACAAAAATCATGAATATTAGAGGAAAAACTAAGCTAAAGTGGTGTTTCATAAAGTAAAAGTCTCTTTATTAGCAAGTCTTGTTGCTCGTTAAAGAAACCGTCTAAAAATTAGACAATAATCATTAATTTTAGAGGAAAAACTAAGCTAAAGGGGTCTTTCACAAAGTAAAAATCTCTTTATTAGCAAGTCTTGTGGCTCGTTAAAGAGTCTCTGGAGTTTTAACTGCTAAATGATACTAAATGATCTTTTAACTGCTAACTGAACATTTTGACATTTATTAAGATGGACTATATTCATGATAGATGTGCTAAGTAGTTTTTCTGGCAAGGTTATTCATGCTCTTACGTTTTAATGTCTCTATTTTGGAGCTACTTAGCGAGATTCACAGGGATTACTCACCAATTTTAAGGGTTATTTTCGATGGAGCTGGCAAGGTTTTGCCATAATTGTGCGATAGCAAAATATTTTGTGGCTTGAGATCACGATGCACAATTCCTTTGGTATAAAGTGCTTTCATAGCACCAGCTGGGGAAAAGAAAGGGGATACAAATTAGGATTTTGGTTGGGTTATGGGTGGTAGAAGATCTTACCTAGTTGGACGAGGAAGAGCCTCACAGTATCCTCGCTCAGCGTCCCCTTGACACTCAGATAATCCGCCAGATCACCGCCATTGCAGTACTACAAATACAGATAGAAGAGTATACAATTTAGTATGGGTACTATACATCTTCTTGTGGATCTGGAACCCCACAAAAGATCAGAGAAAGGAAAACGCGTACCATGCAAATGAATTAAGCTCAATCAGTGCGAAAATGCAAGACCCAGGGCATCGGGCAGACGTTTTTCTTTTGTCCGACCGACAAGCAATTATAGAGAGGAAAACGAAGACAGCGAACGACTGGCCAAGGTCAAAGCAAATCTGATTTATGGCAATTTTCTGAATCTGAATCGCGAAACTGGAATTAGGAAATTATGCTTCTGCTGACGGAGCAGCTGCCTTTACCTTTACCTCTGCCTTTGTCGTTTGTCACACAAAGGTTGCGGTTCCGGTTTATTTGGGACAATCAAGGAAACAAAGGATATTCAAAAAAAAAATATATGTTGAAGTTTGGATCATCAAAGGATGAATACAAATTAATCAAGCGAAATCTATAAAAAATTCCCTTTTAAAGAAGGCTGAATGTTATAGCCTGACTCAAGCCAAAGAAAGTTAACTTTAAGTTGCAATAAAAACTTTCCACAATCCCAAGTTTATGGCCAACCCCCGTAGACGACTTTTTGGCAATAAATCCGGTGAGTAACCCCCGTCCAAAGGTCTTTTGTCTTCCAAAAAGTGCCAAAAAGGATTTGCGACTGTGTGACCTTGAGGCTGCCAATCGAAGACATGACCGGTTGTTTGTTTGGCCGGGTTGGACCCACCAAAAAGCAAACACGCACTCGACAATCCACCAAATACAGAATTGCGACCAGAATTATTATGGATTTTTTCTCAACATGAGAAAATATGCGATGTGTATGGACCACTTACAGTTTAATGAGCAAACAAAAAGCGGCTACAAAAAGATTAGGCAATTAAGCGGCCAAATTGAAATGACAAAAGATTTCACTCGCCGGCCATTTGGGAAAAACGCTAAATTCCAAAGAGGCGGGGGGGAGAAAAGAACATTAAAGCGTCACAAAAACAAGTCATTGACATGTAAAGTGACATCCATCGGGCAATTGCAGTTAAAATAAAAGTAAAAGTCGAAAATGTGGAGTGAAATGGGCGCCACATGTGGAGTTTTCACTTAGTTCCCGGGTTTCTTATATAACACTTTGGGGTTTTGGAAGAGGGGTTTTGCCAGTGCTCATTTGTCATCAATTTTATTGGAAAATGCACTTGCATATAAAAGAAAAAGCAATTCGCTTGGGGTTTTCTATTGTTTAAAATACAAGAAATATGGAAGCAAAGAGAGCTTGCAGTTGGAAGAGAAGCCAGCTCTCTTCGGTGAACTTCGCTCCCCGATTTTAGAGCACACATACCCGGTACTCAGAGGTTTTGGGGGTATATTAAACTTGAAGCAAGTTTGTAACAATGAGAAGTATAAATTTTCAGTCGGAAGGTATAAGAGTATTGAACCCAATAACTGATCCAACAATAAATCCAAGTTGATACTTGTTAACCTGATGTTAAAAATGTAGACCAGTGGTGGGCAGCCCATAGCTCTTTCGGCTCCCAGTGCTCCCAAAAACAAAATGTCTCGAACAAAAGAGAATCGACAGGTGCACGTCATCCGACGTTGACGGTGACAAAGGATTGTGTGAGGGAGGCTCTCTTTGTTCTTTTTTGGCCGGCTATTTTGCTGCTTTCCTCGTGTATTTTATTATGAAAGATTTAGGATTTCCATGTTCAGCCTCGCTATAAGTATTTATCTTTTGAAATTGGAACTGATTACAGCGTATTTATAGTCGTAACGCTCGACTATATCTTGTCGGCGCTCATTTGCTTCTGCGACTGCTGTTTGTTTCAGCTTATCATTCTCTTTCCGACACTCACGCCATCAGCACACACGGTCTACCCGCTCCAAAAACTGTGAACTGCTCCAAAAACAACAACGAATTTAAAACAAACGATATTTATAAAATAACTATAAAAAAAAAGAAACTTTTTAACTTAAAAGTAACCCAAATAAAACTCCGAAATCTGTGCGACCCCAAAAACGTTATGTCGGACGGCATGCAACTCAACGCGAATCATTCATAGACTAAAGGTCAATATTTTCTAGGCGATAAAAACAAAGCGTTCAGCAATACACACTCGTATATATACAATGTACACGGCCCGGATCGGAATTAAAACAAGCGCTTAACTTGGTGTACCCGGTAAATCGAGGCGGTTGTTCGCATCTCGAATATTTGAACCCAATCAAAACTGAATATATTTAATCTGAACCATCCGGCTTAGTCACTTTGTGGATTCACTGTCAATTATGTAAATTTCTGAAATTTAATAAAATGAAAGCAAAAACCCGACAACTAACATGGGTTGTAAACCCTTTGAAACAGTGTTTTCCATTTTGTAAAAAACAATACAATTTATTGTATTATTGTAGTGCTTACTTTGAAAACGAGTTTTTTGAACATTTAATTAAATAGGCTGTAATGCAAAAAGGATGATCACAACCATGTTTATTGTTAAACGTTTATTTAGCAACCAGTTTTTTTGATTAGCTAATTAAACTTTGTGTCACCAAAGGCCAACAAACCAAAAGTTGTGTGTGATAAAAAAGAAAACAATAATTGAGAAAGAGAGCAATAGAAATTACTAAATAAAGCTGAGGCTGATAAGATTGTCAATTTTGAAAACATGACCATTTTTTAAGATTAAGGGAGACCTCATAGATAAAGCGTTCCGGTATCTCTTAGGTTGGGAATTCTCTTTTTTTACGCGCAGCCGTGAGAAGCTCACCTGAATTTTGTTGTGCGAATTTTTTTCGCTCATTCGAGAGCCGACAAGCGAGTGGAAAAGTCAGTACAAACGGAGAAAAATACTCGGAAAAGCCAAACAAAAATGATGTTTGCCAAATAACAAACAAAGAAATTTACAAATCTCAACAATTCAGTGAAAAGTGAAAACAAACGCCACATGCCGGATGATGAAAATTAATAAAAATCTATTTTCAGCTTCAACATTTTTGGCAGAAACACACAAATAACAATGAAATGAGCTGCCAATGAGCAAACATTAACAAAAAGTATTGAAACCCAGTGAAAACAAACATAAAATCATAATTCAACACAAGACTGGCCAATAAACAAATAATCATGCACGTGTATTACAAATTCGGATTGCTTTTAATCTTTTTACTCAGCGTAAGGTAAAGAAAGACTCTCTCCACTTGTTAAGCAAATAATTTAAAATTCCTATGAGCAGGGGGATAGCACTGCAAATTTATTTATAAAAAAAAGCACTTGCCGTCACACAGAACTCGAATAAATAAAAGAAACGGCAGAGTACAAAGTTTTTATTGAACAACATTCGTAAGTGAATAATTCGCTTCGGGACTTTGACCCGCTTACTGTTGGTCATATCAATGCCAATTGGAATACTCCCTAGCGAGGGGCTATAAAAAAATAGCAATAGCAGTGTTTCTTTTTGCTATTTATTGATAGCCTCGGCAACAGCTCTAATTGCCACCTAATCATATCGCATAATCTGATAAAAACAATACAAACATGCCGATAATTTATGCCGTTTTTCCTTATCAAATGCGTTTGGTCAGCAGTTTTTAGTTTCTTGCCTTCAGGAAGGCAGGAAATATCGAACCACCTCCCAAAATATATTTACAACTGTCTCAGTTGCCAATTTATGACTCAGATCTGACTTAGCCGGCGAAGTTCTCCCTAATTCATTGATTTTTGAAGCTATTTCTGGGCCACTTCAAGCGAAATGTCAAAGTCGAGGGCCTTGCGAGTTGCTTTCGATTTCAAACAAGCTTTGGCTTTAGGGTATTCGTTGAGTAGGTCGTCATGCTTACTAGTTACGGCTAAAATGGTTTTCGCAATTAAGTTTAAAGTGAAAATAGCCCAAGCTTGAAGGGTTTCCGCATTTATAACTTTATTAGGCGGTGGAAATGTCTATCAATTGAATGCATTTCTTATCGACGCAACGTTTATTCTGACCAATTTAGCACTTTTATGGCCTCATGACGAGGAACGTCAAGTAAGCTAATCACTGAAACTTCGCTCAACAGTCACGCAATTGCCAAGCATTCTAAATGGCAATTTTTAAACCTACTCACTCGAGACGTCTATGAGACTCTTGGGCGAAGTCACCCCAAAAAGCCGGCTAACGAAGGATTTAGAATCGCAGAAGAAGGATTTCTTTTGAAATCCCGCAAAAAGTCAAAACACAAACTGCAAAAGTGAGAGTACTATAAATGAAATCGTGAAAAAATCATATAAACCGGTCAAGTTGTCTCTCTTAGCCATGACGTAAACGGGTTTTAGCCGTCTCGTCTCCACCAAAGCTCAAATACAGTGCGTTTCAGGCACATAAAAACGGTCTAAACCGAGTTTTAAACAATCAGAAGGGATTTCATCAAATATATTACCCTAAGATGGGGTTCACTCTCGTTTCTTTGCAACTGAACATCTTAATTTGGATGATATTTTTAACAATTGATTAGTAGTTTATGAGCGAAACTGTTTGTGGGAATACATATTTCATTCATGCTCTTCGCCAAGGGGGAAGTACTATAAACATAAACAAAGGCGTTTAATGATAGCGAGCAGAAACCGGAGACACCGCCTATGTGGCGCGGCGGCTTGGGCTTTATCCGAAATGGGTCAAGAGCGTTTTCAGGACAAATTAGCGAGGTGTGTTCGCCTTCAAGACGGTGGAATGATGTAAGCCTCTGCCTGCCTAGAACTGCTCGCAATCTAATGCCAAATATTGACAAGTTCTGTTTGTGCTTTTTGGCCAAACCGAGTTTACAAATTGGCTAGATGATTGACTTGGTTGTGATTGCATTATTCAGCCGGTTTCAGCGAACTTTGAGTCCAATTTCAATGACTTTCAGTAGATAATTGGTGTGTTATATACGCTTCCAGCATTAGCCACACCAATGGAGCTCCGGCGGGCAGCGAAGATTCGAAGCTGTTGCCCAGTTTTCACGACGACGAGTACGATTACAATGATGACGACGACTATATTGATGAAGCGTCCAGCAAACAAACCCCAGAGACAGCTGAAAATAGACTGATGCCACTATCATCCTCCACATCGACCACCACCACATTTAGGCCCATATTTAGTAAGCTAATGGCAGCTCCTTCTGAATTCTTGATTTGCAACTGAAATGCAATGCCTTTTGTAGATATTCCACGACGCAGCAACCATGTCCTGGAGCCCAGTTGCCCGCGCAACTGTGTCTGCATGGAGGACTTCAAGTACGTCCAATGCACCAATGCCCATTTGACCCATGTGCCCTTGGATATGCCCAAAAAAGCGGCCATCATCGATCTGAGCCACAATGTCATTGCCGAACTGCGGCCCGAGGACTTTGCCAATCTTTCCGAGGTCCAGGAGATCAATCTCAGTCACAACCTCATCAGCCGCATCGACAATGATGTGAGTAAACGGGTTACACGCTTTTGGTATCATTTTATTATAAGGTTTACCCTTTTTAGGTCTTCGAAGGCCTGGAGCACTTGCAGCGGCTGCGTTTGTCCAACAACCGATTGACCAAAATCGATCCCGACACCTTTGCGGCAGCCAAGGACTTGAGCCTGTTGGATTTGAGCAACAATTCCATTGTCCAGCGACTGGATGGATCCTTTTTGAATCAACCAGGACTCGTGGATTTCAGTTGCACGAACTGCAGTTGGACGGAGTTGCCGGAGCAGACGTTCGCGAACATGAGTTCCCTGGAAACGCTTCGCCTGAACAACAACGATTTTGAAAAGGTGAGATTGCCCCGCCAATGGGTATCGCACTATCGTACTACCGACTGCTATCGTACTATCGCTGAGGCGATAGTTGGCGCAGCCCCAAAAACATCTGTTTGGGGCCAGGCCATACGGTTGTCTCGCTTTGGCTCACTGTTCGCTGGTGTTTTTCCTCATTTGACAGCAAATCAATACGAGAGCTTTCACGCCGCTAAAAAAAATAATTAAACTGAAGCTACCGGAGCTGGACCAGACCAACATCGAGGAGCTGTGCAACCTGCTCAAGTCCATCGACATCATCAGCTTCCGGCACTTTGATGTCAGCTGCTTCGAGCTCGTCTTGGGCACCTCATTCAACGAGAGTTTAATCCAGGCCAAAGATCCGCCGTTAAAGCCGATTTCGGACCTGCCCACCACCCAAAAGACCACCACAACCAAGTCCCCCACAACTCCGGCTCCGCCCCGCAGCGGTGAGTACTCTGGAGTACGCCCCAAACAATGATGGGAATCAACTTTCAATGTTTTCTCCAGCGGATCGCAATCGCAGCAAGATGGCCAACACAACGGAGTTGGCCAAGGCCGGGGTCTTGAGTTCGGTGACCGAGAGCAGCGGGGGAGTGAGCATAGAAACGACCACGGACAAGGAGAAGCCCTACCAGGTGCCCATATCCCAGGAGGCCATCAACACGCTGCTCATTTGTGAGTAAACTAAACGCAAACTATTTTCCCTATCTAAGTGTGCAACTCTCTTGACAGGCATTATGATTTTGGCCGTGATTGGCATCGTGATTGGCCTCATCTGCCGCAAAGATATTGGCGGGATCAAAACCAAATGCTGCCGCACTAGCAAACCAGAGCCAAAGGATCAGGTCCATCCCACCGAGGAGATACCATTGAATAAGCTAGCCTAAGCCCAAGCAGACCTAAGAGACAAACCGATATATCTTCCTAACCCCAGTTTTGTGAACGAATTCCATTTTGAAGGCATTTTGTGCTAGCTTGTAGTTAGCTATATACGTGTAATGTATATGGATAGTTGGTTAACCACGGACGTCACACATCATCATACCCAATTGTACGAAAGTGTTGTTCGCAAAAGCGCAAAAACAGCAAAACCAGGAAATGAATCCCCAAATCCGTTGTTAGGTTTTAGTCGTTAGTCGCCAGAGTAGGTTAAGCTGCCTAGTCGCATAGCGTTTCTTTATAATTGTTGTTAAGGGGAGCACACACAAAAGCACACATTTTCCACACCCTGGCTCTGTTTTGGGCTTAGTTTCCAACGAACTTTTCATCGCAACACCTAGATTAATGTAACACTTAAAGCCCTTAGTTTTGTAGAGCTGTCTTAGCCCTAGACTTTTGCCAAAATACAATAAAACCTAATTATTGTAAATAGTTAAAAACAAAAATGCAACTGCCTTATGATTCACCCAGGGAAATCAAAACAAAAGCTACTGTTGCCAATGCCGGGAAATCTGACACCTGATAATCCGCCACATCGCATATTTGTATGGGGAAAACAAATTAAGCTGCGAGTAAACACATCGTAAAATATTGGCAACGTAAATAAACAAATTGGCTGGAAGCAAAGGTAGTGGGAAAAACGAAATGGGCCAGCACGTGGCAAAGGAATATCAATAAATACAATATCAGCGACAGCACAAAAACCAGCTGATTAAATACGTGGAAGAGACACCCCGTCGACTGTCTATCGGTTGGCAAACAAATTAAATCAATAGCACATGGATCATCTATCAGATGAAACACTCCTTTCCTATCGCCAAAACCCTTGCTTTCGGATTTTTAGCTACCCCCACCCGCAGGCTGAACCTAAACTCTAGGATCTATGGAATACCTTTATATTTTTAGTACTCCCAGGGAAAAACAACCCCCTCAAATCTTATCAGAAAAAGAAAGCTAATGCCACAAGCATTTGACCTAATTTCAAGATAACTTAATAAATTGTTTTATAAACACACCGCNGTTAAGCTTGCCCAACCAAGGATAAATTTAAATAGTAAAAAGTGAGTAAAAAAAAATTGAAAAATTAAATAAGACAGGCCAATACCCAGTTTGTCCGTTAAGCTTGCCAAACCAAGGATAAATTTAAATAGTAAGAATTGAGTAAAAAAAATTGAAAAATTAAATAAGACAGGCCAATACCCAGTTCGTCCGTTAAGCTTGCCAAACCAAGGATAAATTTAAGTAGTAAAAAGTGAGTAAAAAAATTGAAAAATTAAATAAGACAGGACAAAGCCCAGTTCGTCCGTTAAGCTTGCCAAACCAAGGATAAATTTAAATAGTAAAAAGTGAGTAAAAAAAAAATTGAAAAATTAAATAAGACAGGCCAATACCCAGTTCGTCCGTTAAGCTTGCCAAACCAAGGATAAATTTAAATAGTAAAAAGGTTAAAATTAATATACAACAAGTAGTCAGTTCACATTTAAATTGAAATAAAAAAAATGTGAGTAAAACAAAAACTTAAAAATTAAAAATTAATATATTTAAAATAAAAATAAATAAACAAGAAAACAACCGAAGGGGACGCAAGTCCTAGACCTTATGAGAATCGCATAGAAAGGCGTTTCGATGTGGCACTTTAACTGGCTAAAAATACGTACTAAAAAAGCCACCAAAAATACTAACAAAAAAGTAATAAGACTGAAAGGAGCCACAAAATATCATAACAAAAAAGAGGTCACACTGAAAGGAGTAGCAAGATTTTACTTCGCCTTTTTCTAGAACTCATGCGAAGTCCATGAATTTATTTTTCGCCACGTATCAATGAAATAATACTTTGACGTAGCGTTTTAGTCGGAATTTAATACAAGTGTATCAGTGAGTATCCGCTTGTCGGGGCAAGCATCTCGAACCATTCTATCCTCACTTTATTTTTGTTTACGAATTCATTTCGCAACTTCCGCAATTAATGGCGTAGCATTTCGGTCAAGACGAGGAGGAGCAGGTCCGANAAGACAGGACAAAGCCCAGTTCGTCCGTTAAGCTTGCCAAACCAAGGATAAATTTAAATAGTAAAAAGTGAGTAAAAAAATTATAAACAAGAAAACAACCGAAGGGGACGCAAGTCCTAGACCTTATGAGAATCGCATAGAAAGGCGTTTCGATGTGGCACTTTAACTGGCTAAAAATACGTACTAAAAAAGCCACCAAAAATACTAACAAAAAAGTAATAAGACTGAAAGGAGCCACAAAAAATCATAACAAAAAAGAGGTCACACTGAAAGAAGTAGCAAGATTTTACTTCGCCTTTTTCTAGAACTCATGCGAAGTCCATGAATTTATCTTTCGCTACGTATCAATGAAATAATACTTTGACGTAGCGTTTTAGTCGGAATTTAATACAAGTGTATCAGTGAGTATCCGCGTGTCGGGGCAAGCATCTCGAACCATTCTATCCTCACTTTATTTTTGTTTACGAATTCATTTCGCAACTTCCGCAATTAATGCCGTAGCATTTCGGTCAAGACGAGGAGGAGCAGGTCCGAGTCCGAATCCGAGTCGGTGGGTGATGGGAGATGGTAGATGGTAGAAGGGAGGGGCAATGACGTGGGACCGGTCGACGTGCACATTACTTAGCAATTCCCACCCGATACCCTCGACTGCTCCGACCCACACGTTATAGCCATAAACGCATTAAATATTTATGCACTTTGCTGGTGTTATTTTTATGTGATGGGTTGAGAGCTTACCTCCATGACAAGGCTGACGCAATCCTGCGACTCCTTACAGTCCAGCAGGGCAACCACATTTTCGTGATGCAGCTCGGTGAGCTCCTTGAGGATCTTGATCTCCTTGCCGAGCAAGTTCTGCGTCTTCAGTTGTCCCTTCTTTGTGATGCACTTGATGGCCACCGGCACGAGTTTCTACAAATAAATATTCAAATAGGAAGAACATTTAGTGTCATTAATATTTAAAGTGACTAACCCGATGCCGCTAAAGTCATTGAACAGGCCGCGGGCCTAATTAAAAAACCAAAGTCAGCGAAATGAATCAATTTATTCGCATGAGAATTCAATTGGCATACAATTGGCAAAACAAAACAGCGAACATGCCACCGAAATCGGGGATATAAACTCTGTTGAACTTCGAGTTAAATCTAGATACCATAACTCTCTCTCTCCAGGCAGCTGCCTACCATTAATTTGCCTTCCAAATGTTTACATTCCCCTCTGTACAAGGAAATGCAAATCCCCGAGGATAGACAAGTATCTGTTATTATTAGCTACGCAAAAACGCATTTAGCCAGACAAGTCATGACTGTTTACCCCAGCGATCGAGTGACGAACTTGGCCGTAACATGTTGAGTTAACTTCTCTGATAAGCGTTGACTGCACTGCGATCCCCTTTTGGATATACTATATGGTATTTACTGTCTGGCTGTGGTCACTTTATTTACCTGGCACTTGGCCGATGACAATGACTCTTTGTCTGGGTGACCCTTCACTTAGGTACAAGGGATTTTGACTAGCAAGAGGTTTACCATGTTTTCAGGTTGATCACTTTCAGTGGGAATGAATATCGGATCACCTTCCGTCCGCTTACACGTGTTGATCGAATGGAAATGGTAATCAATAGGGCCCATCCCGCTGCGTCTTTAATCTTTTACAGTGCACTCGCAAATTTATTTATAAACATTTGCATTTTGCATTATTCCTCCGCTGTAAATTGCCATGAATCGAGCAAGCAATTCTTGCAGCTTCTGACCGATAACAGGCAAATGCACTTTTGTTTGTTGTTTGCTCGGGAGACAATCAAAAGGAGGCTGCATCTGTTACCAGGCATCTGTTTTTGACCTGCGACTCTTGCCTGATTACAAAAACCGCTTGGAACAGGTCAGTGATAAAGTTGAGAAAACAACAACTGGCAAATATTTTCGGGAGAGGTGAGCAGCCTTTGTTTTATTTATTAATGAAAACAGCGCGCTTTGTTCGGCAGCTATTAAATTTAACTTTTTACGTCACTGCCGCTAATTCTGTTTACCTTGTGGCCGCAGATAATGGAAGGCCCAGAGAAGATTAGATTACTCATGAAAACAATTGCTGGCGGAAGCCCGGCAGTTCTTGACCCAATCACCTCGATCGGCGTCGAAAAAACTGTGTCAAAAGCGAATGGGAAAGTTGCCCCGCCAGCTGGTGTTGGGAAAATGGAAAACTGAACCGACGAAACCTCCGCCAACCTCCCAGCCCGGCCATCCGCCATCCGATCTCCGACTCCAAGGTGCAGCTCCGAATTTCATCAACTTGTAAAACCCGCACCCAAAAAAAAGCACCAAGCAGGAGGAGGTTCAACGAACCATAGGCGGTTCGATAAGGCGCAACAAATTGACGGGTTTGTGGGGGGCCTCAGGTGCATTGCCCCTCATCAACTAACCGTCAGAAAGGAAAACATTTCTTTTTGGCCAAAAACAGCAAAGAGATAATGGCGCAGAAAATGCGAGAGAGACAAAAAGCGAAGACAAAAAGTGCAGCGCCCATGCACGTACCAACAGTCATAGGCCAAAAACAAAGCCAAAGTATCTGATGGATACAACACACAACTGGTTTGGCGGGTGAAATGTATCCGCGGCCACCGCCACCATAAACTTTGCAAGCAAATCACGGAAATTCTCACATTTTTGCGACGCAAAATGTTCATACTTCACGCCCGATCGGATCACAAGTCAGCCGGCTAATTTGGCCAGAATGCACGGCCCACCGATCTGGAGCCGAACAAGCCAAACTAGTTTATGGGAGAGGTCTCAGGTCTTGGATGATGTCTGGCCGTATAATTTATGCGTTAATTTTTGGATTTGTTTTGCTCTGCACGTGTCCAATTAGCTTCTCTAATCATCGTGAAGCAGACAAGTTTTGTTTTAGAAAGGTGATGCGAGTTAATTGAGTAGATTTTCCTACGATACTTCCGTCTATTTTTTAAGGGATTTGTACAAAATCATTGGGCCTGCCCCTTATTATGAAACAATTTCAATCATTATCACCCAAACACTGTGCCATCCCGGCGATTAGCAGCAACCTCAAGCCCTATCTCTCGCCAAGACGCATTTTCAAATGGCAGAGGCAACTGCATGTGCCTATGGACAAACAAAATATATGAATATGCATATAGTTTGCACATGAGATACAATTGGGGAAAGGGGCGGCCAAGGGATTGCGCAATGCAGCAACAATGTTCGCTGGTAAATGCAATAAACATTGCACTGGCTTAGAACGTAATTTTTGCATGATTCCCGGGAACGACGAATGTAGCTTATGCAATTGACTGGCGATAAAACGCAGCGTTCTGTGAGTTATGGAAACACGTGTCGTCTGGTTTTGCACATGCCGGCGTATCCGCCAGATAAAAACTGATGGACGAATGCTATATTCATATTACGAGTACATTCGTGCATTCATTCATGGAAAGGGGGAAACTATTCTCAGACAACAGACTGAGGCCCTACAGCTGTCTGACTTTTATTTTCGGATTGGTATCCTCCGAGGAGGATTTCCTTTTCTTTCCGCAGTTCGAGTATCTGTAATGTGTATCTCGCGGCTCTGCACTTTTCTTTAGACTCCGTTGACTATTTTTAGCAAATGTTCCGACTGGAGCACGTGCAGACAAAAGATTTTATTGTAGAGATGCGAGAATTTCAGGCTCTGGGCGATGCCAGAGAACTGGCGGTCACGAAACCAGTTGCTCTAAAAAGGCCATAAAAGGAAATGTCTCTAAATAGATTGTCCATTGTCCGTTGTCCATTAAATAATTAAATCTATATAAATCCGCTTAAGGCCAATCTTTAAGTGAATACTTGGTAAGGAAAAGCGATAACAACGTAATCTATTAGGTGCACAATATGACAAATCCCTGTCAAGGTTTCTTTACATGATTAACAAACAAGCAAGGTCTCTTTTAGCGCAAAAGCTCGTAAAAGAATGACTCTAAATAGATTGTCCATTAATAAAAAAAATTAGTATAAATCCGCTGAAAGGCCAATTTTTAAGTGAATACTTGGCAAGGAAAAGTGGTAACAATCGCGTAAACAAAATGACGAATCCCTCTCCGGTTTTCTTTCCATGATTGACGATCATCTGCAAGCCAAACAAGCAAGGTCTAATGAGTAAATGCTAGTAAAAGAATGGCTCTAAATAGATTGTCCGTTGTCCGTTAATACAATAATGTATATAAATCCCCCAAAAGGCCAATCTTTAAGTGAACACTTGGTAAGGAAAAGTGGTAACAATCGCGTGCACAAAATGACAAATCCCTGTCCGGTTTTCTCTACATGATTGACGATCATCTGCAAGCCAATCAAGCAAGGTCTCCTTCAGCTCAAATGCTCGTAAAACCACGATGGAAAAACACCAAAACCCGAAATGAAATCGAGTCTGTTGGATACATATCTTTGGCAAATAAAAAAGAGAAGGAGAAGAAACCATTAGCGACAAATCTCCCATGAAAAGGGCGCGGGGAGATCTTATACAATGTACAAGTATACTATAAACAAGACAAATGTCTGGCCTACGTGTAAACCGATTGTGCCACTGGCATTGTTGTTGCTGTCACACTGCATTTGTAATTAATAATGTGATTTCAGTTTACAGCCGAGACGAACTTGAGCAATTTAGAAAAAAAAAATAGGAAAAACAAAGGCACTTGATAAGAACGATTTGCTTTGTAGCACTAACAAAAACCAGCTGAGGCAAAAACAGAAAAACAGGCAGAGTATTTTTTTTTTGCAATTCTGAGATACATTTCGTATGCATAATCATATGGAAAGACACAAAAAATATATGGAATATTGTGGGTAGGTGATCGGTTTATGGATACAGAAAACAGCTGATGCAATCGCTGGCAGCTGTTGCTCCAAGCTTTTCACTTTGCTTGTTTTTCGTTTTGTTTCGTTTTGTTTTGCTTGGTTTTTGTTGTTCGCTTTTTGATATAAATTTTATATTCCAACCGAATACGACATGAATATAAATGGCAAACATTTTTGTATAATTTTTCAACGTTTATTTATTGGCTAAAAATCTAATCGCAGTTGCTTGACCCGCGAATCTGCTTAACTGGTTAATCTATCGCCAATTAAAAGCATTTTATGGCCAAATTGGTGAAGCTATGACAAGCAGGTATACTGCAAACATTCATTGTTAACATGGAAGTAATATACATAGCTTGGAAAGCTCTAAAACCAGCAATAAAACATATGTTTGTGTACCATAAGTTTCCCTTTTGCTGCCTGAAACTTGGCCTATAAAACATATGTTTCAACCAACATCTCTTGGTGCCTTTTCTACACAAAACGCTGGCATTCCTTGGCCCTTTGAATGCCCCAAAGACCCCTCACAATCGCACAGAATTCATTAATTTTCAAGCGACCCTGAAATAGTTCAAAAGCACTTCTTACAGTGGTGGCCGTGTGTTTGATAGGCCTCGCCAAAAAAAATAAACAAATACATCGCTTGAGAGCACGTGCGTGTGGTGGCTGAGTCGAAATTTGCTTAGAAAAGCAAAAAGAGGCAGCATATGAGGGGTCCCAATAGAAAATAAACAAAAACCAAGGCGCAAAATTGTTGAAGAGTGAGAAACAAACCACGCCTCACCAATGGCAACAAAAGGGACGTAGTAGTTTTATAGATTTTGCACAGTGGCTACTCCGTTTTATATTCTATGTTTTTGTATATCTTTTTACAGGTTCTACGAGCATCTAAACATTATTTCAGCAAACAATGAGGTGGATTTTATCATTAATCTTTTCGAAAAGCACTGAATAAACAAGACACAGAAAATTTGACTTTAGGGATAGTGTATTTGACAATGTTTAAGTATATTTGTCTTGTAAAGGTTTTAGAATAAGTAAATGAAGTAACGCTTAAAATGTAGTAAAGAAATATTCTACAGAACTTTACCTAATATCATCTTATTTTTATAGGTCTGACAGCTCCAAGATGATTGCACATTACCCAAAAAAAAACATGTAATTTTGATAGATCTAAGAATTCCATTTTTGAGCTACTAAGTCAACCCAATAAATTTGCATGTAATGTATCCGTTTCTAATAAAAATTTACCCCAAATAACCGAAATATTGGATACACTGTGAACAGCTGTTTCGAGACATTTGCCGAGGAGCTTTTGGGCGAATTTCTGCGACGCATTCGCATGTTTACCTTTGACAATGGCGCATTGTTAATAACTTGAGCTCATGCTTTGCTGGTTTTGTTATTGTTTTTGTTTTTGACTTTGTTTTAGTTGCCTTACAAATGCGACCAAGCCCCGCATTTGACAACAAATGAAAAAACAGGTTAATAACACGGCGGAAATGTAAGAGGGGGTTGTTGTTCGTGTGGAAAAGAAGGGTATATTTGAGCTTTTCAAAACAATGTAACAGTAAAGGTAGCTTTTACGTTCGCATAAAATTTTGCACACATCAAATTGTTTTTGATAAAATTTTATTTAAAAGCTAAGTTTCGAAATTATTTACACACATAAAATGCATATGGGTCAAGTTTTTAAATGAGTCAATACCCGGTACTCAGTTAAATGGCGCTGTTTTTGGGGGTTTTCTTTAACTTTTGACTCACTTCCTCGTAACGTGTACACCCAAAGGTTTTACTTAGCTACCGTCGATCACTCCACTTATGTCTACTTCGGCTCTGTTCATCCAAAATGTTAATGCTACCAATCGCTACTTCCGAAGACTGTCACACCCTCCTAATGTTTACACCTATGAAAGGGGTATTGATATAGATTTCACATGAGTACAGGGTCAATACAGAGGATACAGATTCGTATATGATACTGGTTTTGTTCTGGCGTAGATTTTACTTATTCAAATTGGTGTAATAGCACTTCGGATCATTTGCAATTTACATAAGTTAACTTGAGTGCCAGTAATCAATTTTGTTTGATACCAGTTAAGATCAACTGCTTTATAATTGATTGCTAGACGAGAATAATCCTTCCTTATTTTGCTTTACCTTTTGTGGTTTGTCTGACTTTGCTTTTGCTTTGGTTTTTACTGGAGGAGGGTTATACCTTGGGGGTATGATAGGTTATTGGGTTATAGGGTGTATTACCTTCTTCATTTACACCCATGGAATGTTTTTACTGGACTACCGGGTTTTGATGGTCTATCCAGAATCCTACACCTGATTTTATTTTGCTATTGGGGTTGGCAAGATGGGTTATACCTTGGGGGGTGTATAGGGTTATGTTTATAGGGTGTACTCCTTTATTAATTTACCCCCATGGAATGTTTTTACTGGAGTACCGGGTTTTGATGGTCTATCCAGAATCCTATACTTGATTTTGCTTTGCCTTTGTGGTTTGTCGGGCTTTGCTTTTGCTTTGGTTTTCACCGGGGGAGGGTTATTCTTGGGGGGGGG
>JAJJHQ010006038.1:181598-192924 GCA_021223825.1 Drosophila ironensis
GGGGGATATCTTAATCTATGTTTGGGGGGAGGGATTGTATTACCTTGCGATGCCTTCCCTTGTAGACGACGGCGAAGGCGCCGTGGCCCAGCATGTCCTTGGAGCTGTATTCATATTCCCCGACAATATTCATTGCATGCACTTGCTTATGCTTATCCTTATCCTCTTTGCCTTCGTCCTTTATCCGAGCCTTCCTTTGCGCTCCTTCCGCTCTCCCACCCCTTCTCTCTCTGTCTCTCTCTCTCTCTCTAGCACGCACTCTCACTCACTCGCGGCTCTCCTCGTTTTCTTTGCTTTGCTTTCTTGCTTTGGTTTTGGTTTTGCTTTTGCTTCTGTTTTTACTCGTGCCTTTGCTCTTGCTTTGCCTTCCAATTGCAATTGTGGAAAATCAATTTTTTTCTTTGGCTGCCAAATTCTTGCACTTCCCGTCTTGGATTTTCCCTCTCTCCTCTCGCTTTTCACGTAACACGCGCTTCGCCTTTTCTGCGGCCAATGTTGACAATTAATTTCACTGTAATTCAATTAATTTCCGTGTGTTTTTCTTCGCTTTTTGTTTTGTTTTTTTGGTTTTGGGGAACGGGTTGTTGGGCTCGAAGCAAACACACACGCGCGCCCTCCGAAAGTGCAACTTTTTCCTGGTCCGCCTGAACTTATTATTGTTATTTTTTGTATCTTTGGGGCCCAGCGAAAAACTTTGCAAAATCCAATTTGTCCGATTCCGATATCTTACAGCTACTCTCTTCTGGTTTGTTTCACACTGAACTTCTCTCATCCGCCTCCACGGCGACCAGAGCAGCGCAGTCAGGTGCGCAAAATCCCCAACCATCCAACGGTCACACCAGCTGCACATAAACTGGCTGTTGTTGCGCACGTACTCGCTGTTAACAATTGATTTGAATTAAATTAATTTATTAAAAAATTATAAATTGGTCTCAAAAAAATAAGAAATAAACTATTTATATTTATTTTATTTTGAAATCATCAACATAGATCCAAATAAAGTCAGTGTTAATGATATCAGAGAAAATTTAACTTAATTAATCGCTGTTAACAACTGATTACATATGAAAAATTAAATTTACTCTTATCAATAACATTTATTTGGAGCCACGGTTGCCAGATTTGGTTGTTTTGTTTTGTTTTTTATGTAAATGTTTTTATATTACTTTCCTATGATAAAAGTAAAAAAAATCAAAATAAATAATAAACAAAATTGTAGCTCCTGTTTATTCAAATTGGCTCATTTTAAATATTTTTTTGGCTCATTAAAAATTTTGGAAGTGCAACCGTGTTTGGAGCATAAGCAATAATAATAAAACTAACCTTGTTACCTTGTTCCTATATAATTAAGAGAGAACTAACAGATAGTCAATGAATTCTGGCTAACTAAAACTAAATTAATTGTCTTAATATATGCAACTTAAAATTTTTAAATATATGCTATCTATAGGCCTCTTGTTATTGTCCCTTTCTAGGCAGTGTCGAATTTTTAGAATTATTATGCCAAAAAAGTTCAGAATTTGGATTTGCCGATTTGCTGCATTTTTTGAGGGTCGAGCTGGAGGATATTTTTTTATTTCAAGAAATTGAATGGTGCGTTATTAATGAAATAAAAAACAATTTCTGCATTGAGAATCTGTCTATGACTTTGACTATGTTTTAACCCATGAGAACTTTTAATTTTTAAAGAGACTTTCTGTATGCAAATGATTTATATAATTTCGGATTTGATAACTGCCTTGGTTACTTTAGTTTTAACTGTAACCTACCTATGAATAAATTAAATCATAAAAAATATATAATATATGTCATGAAAAACCCNAGCAACTGTTGGCATTAAATTTCAAAGGTATTTAAAAATGTTAACTAGCTAACAAATTTGTTATATGTTGCCTTAAAATTAACGAATCTAATAAATTATTATCTTCCATCTCTTTTTGATGAATGGCGGGAGTATAGCGACATTGTTGTTGATAGTGTGACCGTGCGAGCTACCCCTTGCGAAAAAGTACAGCACTACTTTGGTCTTACTGGTACACCGAAGAGAGAAGAATAAGAAAACAGAGGAAAATCTTGTAATTGATAGAAAGCGCGGCAGGAATAAAATCACTTAATGCGGATAAATTGAGGCGGTCTCTCCAATAAGGAAAAGGCAAGTATGCGAAGCAGTGCAAAGGCTTTTGATCGTGTAGGAGATACAAAAAATTTAAATACCAAACTGCATAGATAAGGGAAAGAGTAGGCGACGAGTGCAAAGGGGGTGGTGATATGTGGGAGGGGGAGGGGAGGCGAACGTGGAGCTGACATCTGATGCCACTAATTGTTGTTGTTTTTTTGGCTATTTCAGGACCTGCTGAAGGTGCAATAAAAGAAAAACCGATAAGGAAGCCGGAAAATCATGAGTGCGTCGAGTGAGGGCGGCGCGGGAGGCGTGGCAGGAGGAGGCGGCGGAGTGGGAGGAGGAGCAGGCGGAAGTACAGCTACAACATCAGGTAAGTGTTTCGATATCGGAGCAGAGTACATAAGGCAGTGTGCAAGTATACAACGAGTATATAAAAATAAAAGCCCTGTGTACGCGTGTGTATACATAACATTTGAGCGCCTCTCTTTTGCTCTCCTGTACGCGCACTGTTTGTTTCCTATTCTGCTTTGCTTCTCACATTCGCTACGCTCTCCGTATCGCTGTTGCTCTCATTGTGTTCGTCCGTATGTATGTGCTGTTGTGTGTGTGCTTTGTTGTTACTGTGCATTCGTGGCAGGGTTGCCACCTGTTGTTAATTGCTGTTATTGTGCATTCGTGGCGGGGCTGCCAACGTGTTTAATCCCCTGCAGTAAAAACAAAATAATGAACTATTTAGAATTGTATTCAAATCAGTTTAAAATGATTTCAACAAATTCCTACTTATATTACTAATTTTCCCATTAAAAATTGCTAATTTATATGTCCTTAACATTGGAGAACCAGTTTCTAGTTACTTAACCTCCTAAATGTTCAAAGGGATTCCCTTTTATATACTATTTTATATACTTGTGAAATCCGCTCTCTGGTAGCGTAGCTTATTTTGTTTTGTTTGTCCGCTTGTCCATTGGTCCGTCCATTGAAACATTTTTGACCGAAATCTCATAGAAACCACACCCAACTGCCACCCGCACAGCCCCCTTGAAAACCATTAAGATACGCACCCAGTCATTGTTTCCCATTGCCACACCATTGCTGTCATCGTCAAGCCATGCCAGTCTACCAAAACCACCAAAAGCACAGGCACAACCATCATCCGTCTCATCATCCGTAACTTCATCGGTATCGTCGTCGTCGTCGTCGGTGCGTCCCGCAACCCTGGTATCGCACACCCATCCGCCTTTGCAGCTGCGCGGCATCATAAACAAGTACTCATTGCCGTCCAATCCTCTCCATTTACC
Organism: Drosophila ironensis; assembly: GCA_021223825.1. Taxonomy (NCBI): domain Eukaryota; kingdom Metazoa; phylum Arthropoda; class Insecta; order Diptera; family Drosophilidae; genus Drosophila; species Drosophila ironensis. The sequence goes on from JAJJHQ010006038.1 coordinate 185,019, forward strand.
GATTCATTCCCCAGCAGCCCATTCGGCGGTGGCCGCCAAGATCACACATGTCAAGGCGGACGGAAGCGGCGGCATCTCCATTGCCGGCACCCCGATCCTCAGCGGCGGGACCATCAAGGTGGCTGCCGCCAATCCTGTCCAGCAGCCGATTGCGTTGAACACGGGACAGGCCACCACAGCGGCCTCCATCCGAGCCATCGGCGCCGGCGGTCAGTCTACGCAGGTGCGCGTGGTGATGCCGATGATCAAGCAGCTGGAGAACGTCACGGCCACGGGGAGAACTCAGATCACGGCCATACCGGCCGCTCCAGCGAGAAGCGTCTCGAATGCCTCCATCACGGTCACCCGGCCCGTGTCGCAGGCCACATATCTGCCCAGGGCCAGTGTCACAGCCACCCAGATGGGCGGTGTAGGCGTGGGTGTGGGTCAGCGCCTTGTGACACCTCTCAGAGCCACGGCCACAGCATCCGCTACCGTGACGCCGGCAACTCCCACGGGTTTGAGCACAGCAGGGGGCTTTGTTAGAGGGGCCACCGCATCGGTGAGCCGGAGCGGCGTGGCAGTGTCCACACAGCCACCGTCCACGGTGATCTCGTCCAGCAACAGTGCCGCCTGGATGCAGAGTTCCACGGGGCAGGTGCAGTTGATTCGTGCCATCCATCAGCCGCGCCAAAGGATCATCACCACGTCCACGGGTGTGAGCAGTGCCAGTGTGGTGACCACAGCCACGCCAGTGCAGGCGCCAACGGGTGAGTGATTAAGGTGACCCCGATTATTTCACTGGTGACCCCGATTCTTACAATTTCTTTCAGCTCTCTCGGTTACCGCGGCCCAAACCCTGACGCCCCAGCAGTCCACAGGACCGGGCGGCGCCCCGCAAGCGTATGTGGCCACCGTGTTGCCCCAAAGACAGCACCAAGCCACCCTTGTGTACTCCTCGAATGTGTCCACGCCGAATGCCAATCCCAATCCGGGCCAACAGTTTAATCCGCGCTTTGCGGTGGCCACGCCCACGGGCGGGGTAACGACCACCACGCCGGGAGGCACCACAGTGACACCTCGCCAGGTGCGTTCCATTCCGCTGGGCAAGGGTTTTGCGGGCGCCAAGATGAACACGACAAGCATTAGCATTCGGGCGCCCAGCATCCCTCAGTTGAATGCCAACGTAACGCCATCGCCCACGCCCGTTAGCGTTTCGGGGGGAGCCACTGTGGCCCCGGGACGAGGTCCCGGCGGGGCAGGAGCCGCCCTGACAGCCACCAATCTGCCCACCACTCGCATCATTCAGCTGCAACAGCCAGCGACGGGGGCCACGCAGCAGATCATTGGATCGACGACCGCGCGCCTGGCGGGCAATGTGATGTTGCAGCCATTTTTGATGAGCACCACGGCGGCCAAGATGGGTGAGTTTTATTTGTTGCTGTGAAATGTTGCTGTGAATGTTTGCTTACACATAATCGGCTACAATTGAAGGTATTCGATCCCCAGTTTCCATGGCCGCAAAGGTGCAGCCATCGCTGACGATAACGCAGCTGAATACGATCGGGAAACTGTCCACCGCGGGAGCAGCCGGTTCGTCGACAATGACGCCCCAAGGAGTGGCCAGCATCCAGGCGGTGCCGGTGCCTAGTGTGTCCGCTAGTGTCGTGACACCCAGTCCGGTGACCGGAGCCACAGCAGCGGCCGGCGGAGCCACCGTTCTCCCCTTGACCATCAGCGGGCGAGGCGGTGCCGTTGGCCCTGCGGGCAACATTCTCACGGGCACCCTCACGCCGATTAAGAATGCTAGCGGTATCAAGATGATGATGACCCCGGCCACGGCGGCGGCCGCGGGATCCGATGCGGCCGTGAGCAGTGGAGCCACAGTGGCCGGATTCCAGCGCACTTGGAATCCCGTGGTGGCCTCGCAGAGTCAGATCATGAAGGTAAAAACTATCGACATCTCTCTGGAATTTTAACCAAATTTATTGCTTATTTCCTTCCCCCAAGATCGACGAAAAGAGCGCAGCAACGATTTACTACGAATCCATGCCTGCCTCTGCATCCACGGGAGTGCTCTCCCTGACCACAACCACGGTGACGCAGAGCAGCCAGTCCCAAGCGCAACTCGTGAGCACTGCCGGTGGCAGCAGCTTGTCCGTTTCCTCGCTGCCCTTTGCCGCGCATGCATCGGGGGCAGGAGCGGGAGCTGGAGCAGCAGGAGCTGGATCGCAGGCCACTTTCACCGTTTTGCCGGCGGGCGCTGCGGGCGCAGCAGGAGCCACCCGGACCCTGGGCCACCAGCAGTTGATAATTCCCACGGCGGCGAACAGTGCCCCGCCGCAGCACATGGTGATACCCTTGCATACGTCCGTGAAGGTGACCACGGGAGCGGGTAACCCGCAAGCGGTGGTGCCCGGATTTATGCGCAAGCGGGACTCCGATGGATCACCCATCCGGGCGGCCAAGAACCTGGGGCCCACGCTGCTCTCCATGGCCAGCAACACGAACAGTGCGGTCAGTGCGGCTCCTACGTTCAACCTGCAGCCCGTTTCCGTGGCCGTGCCCTCGACGGTTAGCTCGGCCCTTACGGTGGAGGCCTTGGCCAAAAAGGAGCGGGAACGGGTCACGCACGGAGCTACCGGCAGTGTGGCTGTGGTGGCATCCTCTGAGACTGTTGTCTCGTCCACGAGAAATCTGCGGCCCGAATCTCCCGCCTCGTCGGATGGCTCAACGACGGTCTCGGCGAACTCCTCGCCGGGCGTGGATCAGCAATTGCAGGACAGGATTGGCCCAGAGCCGCCTGCCAGAGGCTCAGGTGGACGTGACAATGCTACGCACTTTAATCCAATAAACGAGGTGGGTGTGGGTTTAATTGGTTTCTTGGAAGAACGAGTGTGTAATGGAGATTTTGTACTTAAAAAGATGTACTCTTCGCATCAGGGACACGCTGGTCTGGGGGCCCGAGGCGGCACTGTCTTTGTGGATGTCCAGGCACCGACGCCGCAACAGCAGCAACCACCACAGCAGCCGGGATCTGCGCACTTGGTGGGGGCTGCGCAAATGCAGCAGCTGGCGGGTGCCCGCGTGAATGGCACCGCCAACAGCAGCTCCTCCGGCTACGATTGCCCCGCCCGAAAGAAGCCGCGACGCTCAACGTGAGTGGTTCATTAACAGTTGGAGATAACAAATTGAATTGATTGTGGTTCCCTTTAGAAATGACAGCCAGCATTCGGGCCAAAGTCAGGCCTCGTTATCGCTACCGCCGCCCAGTGCGGAACCCTCGCAGGCGGCTGCTGCGGCCTACATGCAGAAGCACAACAACGGTGGCCTCTTGGTGGCTGCCCCGGCGCCGGGAGTGGTTCCCAATAGTGCGCCCGGCGAGGCCAATCATCGGAATAGCACACCCGCAGTGGCGGGCAACAAGGAGAACGCCAATCCCGTGGACTTTGTGATACGCCGGCCCCGCAACTGCGCTTTGCTCAATGTAAGCTGGCACTTAGTTTATGTCCTGTTTGTGTCCTATGATTAATCTTGATTTGGAACCCCTTACAGACATACAAACCCACTCACAAGCTGGCCAACAATCATTTCCATCGGTACACGGATGTCAAGCCCCGGGAGGAGCGCCGGGCCACGGTGATTGACTTGGCCAATCAGCCGCATGTGCGGGAGAAGATCAACGGATGGAAGATTTATCATTTGCGCTCGCAAATGGAGGATTTGGTAGGACATCTAAAGCTAAATACTCTGAATGTTTTCTAAACTTTTCTGCTTTGAATTATTAGAATGAATCGGAGACGGTGAGCTTGGGACAACTGGAAACGATGCTCTCTGTTTTGGAGAAGGACAAGGATAAGCACAGTGAAATTGAGCGCGTCAACGAGCTGCTAAAGGTAAACGCACCTCTAGCTATTTTGAAACCATCTTTATTAATTTATAATCTTTCATACAGGGCAACATCCAGCGCAGCAAGATCATCACCGACGGCATCAACGAGGCCCAGAACCAGCTCATGAAGATCTTCGAGCACAAGCCCCATGTCTCGGACATTATAAACCGATGCGCCTCGAAGCGAAACTTCAAGAAGCGCGAGAAAATGTAGATGTAGATCCCATCAGGACAGGCAATTGTATTGATAACTTGTACATTTACCTTACGCCTACTTTTACGTAATTTAAGCGCATAGTTTAGCCAACTTTTAACCCAACTTTTAACACACACACATCCTGTAGAATTGCAGGACCCGATTAGTATGAAAAATGCAATATTTTGTCAGTTTCTTAAGCCCAAGGAAAATTTTAAATACAAAGCATTCGAGTTGTATAAATGAAAGTGTTTGTTTTCGGAGCTCTGTTTTGGGGGACAATTGGCTAAAAAAATTGGGGACTAAAAGTTTATCCGATGCAACCAACGATTTTTTTTAGCGGATAAATTGGAACAACTAAACATTTGTTAGGAAAAGTGTTATTTATTTTTATAGTGGGGTTATCTGATTTTTAACCAAAGGCTGTCGAATTTTTTTTAAAAGGTATACAAAATTTGGTTTTTTATTAAAATTGCCTTCACTATAAACAGATATATGGATTTTCTATTTTACGCGTATCTTTTGCGATAGCCAATTTAACTTTTGTGAAAATATGTCATTCACAATTATGCAATTTTATTTTTAATAATGTTAATAAGGTAAGCACAACTTCCGTCTTTGTATCCCTCCTTAAATAGCTTGCTAACTTGAAAATTACTCGGAAACTTGGGGATTATATAGTATTTAATAATCCCATATTCTATTGATCCTGAAATCTTCAATGTTGAATATTGAATCTAATATATAACCAATAGTCTCCATAGTACCATAATTTCAATGACATTTCCACACAATACAAAGTATTTCATATTTATAGATTTTAAAAGGTTTGTTCATATTTTATCAGTTTAAAAACCAGGGAATTTCGGCTCCAAAAAAGGGTATCTAAGTTATATGANTTTTCGTCTTTCCTTTTTTTATAAAATGTTCCCATATTCTATTGATCCTGAAATCTTAAATGTTGAATATTGAATCTAATATATAACCAATAGTTTCCATAGTACCATAATTTCAATGACATTTCCACACACTACAAAGTATTTCATATTTATAGATTTTAAAAGGTTTGTTCATATTTTATAAGTTTAAAAACCAGGGAATTTCGGCTCCCAAAAAGGGTATCCAAGTTATATAGAAGAACCTAAGGCAGATCTCAGATAATCTTGGCGATTCTGAAAACTTATGATCAAAGATAAACCCAATTTTTTCCTTGGTAACCCGAGGCATGTTAACAAAAAACATCATCTTTAGAGGTTGTTAAGAGGTTTATTATTAGTTTGTAATTGTATAAAACTGGGAGCCTTAAAGAGATACTCCCAGGTGTAGAGTATGACCTATTACATGGGCGGCGGAGGCGGCACTCCGTTGAACATGGGATGGTGCATGGCCGGCCTGGGAGGCCCGGGCATTGGGAAGCCTCCCGGAGGACCCAAAGCTCGGTGTAGGTTCGGCGGAGGCGGAGGCATAATCTTTGGCTCGAACTTGAAGGCGAACTGCAGGAAGAACTGCTTGGTGTCGCGGTTCCAGTGCGTCCAGAACTTGCCCTCGCTCTTCTCCACCTCACGGGAGGGCACCTTGAATCCGATCGTCTCGTAGGGCTCCGAGGCGAAGAGCAGGTACTGCCACTTGCGGTCCGGGGGCTCGATCTTCTGCTCGTAGGCGGACATGAATCTGTGGCGCGGCACCACGTTCTCCGTGATCTCCGGGTAGTCGATCTGGAAGAGCAGCGACTGCTGCCCGTTGCTGGGCTCCCGTTGCTTGGTCACCCGGTAGCCGGGCCTTCCAATCTTCACGAATTTCTTCGGTTCCACGCGCGGCTTTTCCGGCGCCAGCAGCGATGAGGGCGCCTCTTTGGCCTCCTTGGCCGCTCTCCGGGCGAGGTTCTCCTGGTGCTTCTTGCCCTGTGTGTGCGCCAGGTAGCTGCCCTCGTTGTTGTGCAGCGTGAGACACAACTTGCACTCGTAGGAGCCCAAGTGGTTCTTCATGAAGTAGGGATCCTTGTTGAGGTCAATCGTTTCGAGGGCCAGCTGCCGGAGGCGCTCCTTGCGGTCGCGGTTCGACTCCGACCAGGAGGCCACGCCCCCGCTGCCGGTCTTGCCGCCGGCTCGGTTCTGGAAATCCATTTCTTACAAGTTTTATCTCAGTTTTTGTGAAGGAAAACAATGCTGTTTTCTCGGCACAAATTGTTGTGACAAAACAGGGTTGCACTGCTGATAGGAGCTATCGAGATTTATATCGAGTTTTCGATAAGCACTGCAAAAGGGTGTGGTAGCACTGAAATAATTAAAAATATTTTTACTTGGTATTTTATTATTCAAATATTAACTTTCATTAACACTTTCGTTTTTTAAATAATCTTATGGCTTACTGAAATCGTTAGCTTCAGCTTTGTTATCAAAAATTTTTCATCTTTATCTCTCAATCTCACCAGATGATAATACAAATTTAACTCTTTTCACGACAATTTTATTGAAAAAGTTAAAAAAGTATAGCTACAACTTTATATCTCAGTCATCATAATATGTTTATATAAATTATGATTGTTGATTTTGATATATATTTTGATCCTTTGTTCTCGCCGAAAATATTTTTTTTATTCATGTTATAATTTTGTGTAACTTAAGTTACCTTGATATGTAATTTTTATTAATATTTGTCAACCCGTTGAATTTTTTTTTAAATGTAATTATAATAAAGGACGATGTGAAATCTCCTTGTATGTTTGTTACTCCTAAAAACCTAGTTTTCATGTTATAATGTATATTATAACTATTATTTCTAAGTAAATATTCTTTAACATACAATATCTTTGAATAGTTGTTTCCCCTCAAGACATATAATCTTAAAATATAAAATATAAGAACTCCATCTATATGATATTTGTCCCACTCCAATATTCGCCACCCTGTTATCGCCGAACTGTCATCTCTAGGAATCCCAAAACAGGCGTGCACATTTGACTCTGAAAAAAGTAGTTTTATTTTTTGAATTTGGACCCCAAAACCGCCGTCTTGAGTGAGTGTTTCAGTGAAATGGAGAGCACGAGGCAGTGCGCGAGCATGAGGCACGTCCAGGAGGTGGAAGTGCCTCCGAGCGAAAAGATACCAACGCCCCGCAGAATCATCAAGAAGATCAATTTGGATTTGAACAAACTCAAAGGAACCGGGCTGGACAGGAAGTTGGCCGAGGCCCTCAGGAGGCAGAACTCTGCACCGGGCTTGGCATTGAGCTGCAGTCCAGCAGCCAAGCCGGAAAACCTGGAAAAATCCCCGATTCCCGGAAACAGTCCCTCAACCTCCACGGCAGTGCAGCAACAATTGCGTCAGCCTGGTAATTAAGCCAAAAAACAGCATTTTAATTGTTCGATTATTGTAAATTTGAGCGATATTAGTTTGAAATTTAATATGGAAAACTAAAGTGCGAAAGTGCTTGAGTGAGTTTGGGACGGTGGGCGAAAAACGAAGACCATGGCGCAGATGTTAAAGCATCGATTCTCTTTTTGGGTCGATTGCACGCGGGTTCGCTTCCTCTTCGGGCTGGGATATATATTTTATGTTTATTTTTTTTAGATGCTCGCTAGATAAAAGGATATAGAAGGGAAAGAGTTGGAGGAAATTTAGAAGAGTAAAAAAGGAAAATCTAGAGAGGTTAGGGATTTAAAATTAGTCATCAAAATTTAAATATATAAAATTATTTAACAAAATATATATAAAAAATAATTGGAATTTTAAAGGTTTAATATACCCGAATTTAATTAATTTCCTTAAAAAAATGAAATATATTTTAGACTTATCTATTAAAAAAAAATATAAAGTATTGAATTTTAAAAAGAATATAACC